>OZ022498.1:90538210-90589469 GCA_963989385.1 Ctena decussata | reverse complement strand
CCGGCAGCGATATCGGCCCAGTGGTATTAATATAAAAGCAGCTATACTAAAAGTGCAACGGACGCGCGTTTCTGTATTTAACTTCTTCAGTGTGTCGCTAAACCCCAAAAGTTTAAAAGAAAAAAGTGATGGCCAGGTCTCGGCAGGCAACGAGCAGTCTCTCTTAACTATCGACCCATCCTATTTGATTGTATATCAAATATATGCACTGACCAAAGCTGATGAAGATTGCTTTGTTAAGCTGTACCTTTAGTACCCTATACCCAACATCAAATACTTGCTGTCTCGCTGAACATCGCGGTGTGGTGAAATTTCGGTAAAAACAAAGTACGTGGGTTTTTAAAATGCCCTATGTTTAACCCTTAACCAGCCGATTGCGACAACTGTTGTTTTTAGGGGGTTGGTCACTGAGTGCCTGTCAGGCACACCAAACATCAAGAACACCCATCTCTATATTAACTGTAAGGTAAACCATGGACATATTTCTGGGAGATTAAACACGTGGGATTTTATTTGTAGCACTATGTCAAGTACAAAGTTTTCGCTGCATTGGGTGTCTTTTGAGTGACGTTCTGGGTGTGGCTCGGAAAGGTCTGTTATATGCATTGTATGACAAAATTGATTGCTTGGCTGAGGGCTATAGTTATTGCTGAATATTTATCAAGAGAGAACGTTTGGAATGATGAAGTCTTGTTTTCGTAGAAATCGGGATCAACTAAGTAAAGGATATCACTTGAAATGATGACTCTGAAAATATCATATATATTGTTTTAAGTATTTTCGGTGTTTAAAAGTCTACAAAGCAGTGATACAGGTAAAACCTTGTTCTGTTAGAAAGCAGATTCCCTCCTGCATAGGTCAACCGCAACTGATGGCGTACCTGTTTCAAGTGGCCGTGGCTTCGAAAAGATTTACTGGCACTAAGATCTTGTATTATTTTTTAAGTGTGTAAGTCGGTTCACGGTTGATCATGTGACCTCCAAATATGGAAGGTCACGTGACCGTGGTAACCTCCGAAAATGGTTGCACACCTCTCGATGTTGCCGAGTAAAAATACAGCAAATCGATCAGTGTTTGTAGAAGTTATGGCTTCTTGGGTATGGGAACCCATTTTAGGGCCAGGTGAATAATTTCTGCGGCAGGTTAAGGGCTAATCGAGTTCAGTATAAAGTATTATAGTAAAGGCGGTCAAAGTACCAATAATGATAATAATAATGTTTATTTTGAATAAATGAGCCACGACACGACAAAACCAACAATGTGGTTGTGCGCCCAGCGCTGACTCAGATCAGCCTGGTCATCCACCAAGTCTGATCAGACTCTTCGCTTAGCGCTTAAAGGGTAGCTAAGGGACTAAGCTACCTTCATGCGGACAGCGAAGAGTCTGATCAGACTGGGCGGATGCCCAGGCTGATCTGAGTCTGCGCTGGACGCACGACCACATTGTTGGTTTTGTCACGTCGCGGCTCAGATGATCTTACAAGTATGCAATTTTCATACGTTAATAAATTCTCACACTCTCATTTTGTACAAGGCAGTACTCAGAAGCAGAGGAGCAGACATCAGACATGCTGGTTGTCGAACTATTAGCATAGTGTTACAATTCCGTATTGTCGTTTAAGGTTTTCTTTGTTTCAGAATATAAGAAATATAGGTTAATGTCTGGTTAGGTAGTAATTTAAGTGCACAAGTTATCAGTTCATTTGTTACAGACATACTGCATTGTTTGATAACAAGAGACGCGTAAACAATCGTGTGAATATTGTTTACCCTAATTGCCAGATATTATAGGGAAACAAGTCTAACGTATTGCATATTGTGTAATAATCTTGTTATTTTTACCACCTGACACTATGCCAGACATGCCGTCAGAATGTTAAACTACGCAGAGCCAGATGAGACTGTCCTTAATCTGATCTGGATCTACATTTAGTTTCTTTTCGCAGGCACATTTTAGCTGTGACACGAAAAAACAAACAAAGTGGCATGTGCGTCCAGCAAAGAGTCAGATCAGACTGGGCATCCGCCCAGTCTGATTAGAGTCTTCGCTGTCCGCGTGGAGCTAGCTAAAGCCCTTGGCTACCCTTTAAGTCCACAGCGAAGACTCTGATCACACTAGAGCTGATCTGAGTCTTCGCTGGGCGCACATGCCTCTTTGTTGGTTTTCTCGTGTCGCAGCTCATTTGTCTTTGTAATTATGACTATTATGGTAAGGTAAGTCTTTGTAACACCTTATTGCATAATCTTATGATCTTTACTGATATGGAGTAGTATATAACAAAATAGGGTTAAGCTGACTGTGAATGTTATGTCAGTAGTAAACAGAGTATTTGTCAAGGTATTTCAGACATAGGACTTCGGTTGTAATCATACGCACTTCATCAAAAAAAGACAAAACTCCGACATTTCACACATATTTCTTAAGTGCAGATCATAAAAAAAGCAAGAATAAGACAAAATGCTGATATTTTTAATGAAACCTAAATGAAGATATCCAGAAAACTGCCACACTTATAGGTCACAGCACACCAACAAGCCACAAAACCTTCCACAGAATGAAAAAAATATCAGGACCACCGTCTCAGTCGGCGTAACGACACAGCATCTGTCAAGAGGCCAGGCTATGGCGTTTCTAATGCAAGATCGAAGGCAACTGCACTCTGGTGTGAATGTTTCCACCTTTGAACATCTTGTCCATCGTCTTAGAGAATCCGGAAGGCTTACTGACCTACCGCGTTGTTACGACGCAACGTTCGGACATGGCTATATGTCTTACCCATCTGCATAATCGCTATATAACTGCCGCTGAAACGGCTGTCAATACGGTAAGCAATCATAATCGCCGATGAGATCCCAAAAACTGTTAGGAGCTGATTTCGGATGTTGATCTGCGAAGTAGACGTCCTTACATTGGTACACCCGATACTGACCAGTGCGTAACTAACTGCTTGAATTCACTTTTCATGATATTGCGGTACCTTTAAATTGTTTTAGTAACTCAAGAATTAAAGGCCCCATTGCTCTATCAGCATGAAATATTTTATCGTGAGGTATTGCTGCAAGCTTCTCACTACAGTTTCGCCATTGATTATTATCGTGATTGGCCGGTTTTCAAAAATCAAACCGTCCTTGAGTTTACCATAAAATAGATTTTAAAAAATAATTAGGTCATTTTAGTTGCCAACAAAAATGACCTACTTTCGGTTTCACAAGCTTTATTTCATGGTAAAAACACAATGTACAGGAGATAAAAATACAAGGTACAGGCGTTTAACAGTTGATAAAAATACAATGTACAAAACCGTTAAGCAAGGATCTCGTTGATTGTGCCGCGGTCGCATTATTACATTGCTTCACGGGGAACCAGAGACGAAACCCATATTTTTATGGAGATATTTATCATTTTTCCAAAATACCTTGTGCCTTCGTTTTTCCCAGTTATATGATACAAAAAAGCATACCAGCCGACATATTTTCATTAATTCTGATGGCTGTACAGGTTTCATAATGTTTTGTATTTTGACGATTTTTTACCATTGGTAGGACTATGGAGACTTTAACGGTAAAAATCCTGTGAAATTTTCTGAAATACTTGATAAAGATAGCGTATAAAAGATTTGTAAAATATATAACATTCAAATACAAATCACCCCTAATGCTTGCCTTGTGTTTCTTTATTCTTTCAGTATATTTTTCAAATGGATGGGCCGGAGGTTGGCGTGTTTTTTTCGTTATGTATGCTTTCTTATTACAATTATGACAATGTTCAGTTCAGATGTGCATTAAACTATTTTATTTATCGTTTTCTATATTTATTTAACTTGTCAACGAATTGCGATTTATAACAGTTGTATAAGAAAGCAAGCATTTACAATTAAAATCTAAAAAAGTTCCTTCAAGAGCAGAGAATACATACAGAAGTAGGAACATGGGCCAGACTACGTAGTTTCGGCTAATAAAGCCTCGTCAGTGACCCTGACACATCTGGTGACGAAACCAGAAAAAAAGCATACTGTAATTTCTTAATTTTAATTGGGCAGTCGATTCGAAGACTGATTAATTTCAAAAGGATCCAAATAGTATAAAAGATGATGATCTAGAATAATAGTCTAAATCGATCTCAAATTTTAGATTTCTCAGAAGTAGATTTTGACCCACAGTCCACACGCATTACAGCACTTCAGTGATAATGCTGTTCAGTTCCCATATATAGACCTCGACATGTTTCTTTTTATTCGTTATTTTCAAAGTTATCAACGAATTCTAGTCGGTACTTTGCGATTTATACCAGCAAGCCTTCACAAGTAGATCTTGACCCACAACCCACACATTTTTCAGTGAGACCCACCACCTTGTGTCAACAAACTCTATATGGTGCCTTGTCTTGACAATTGACGGACTGTATTGAATACTTACAATCTACTGTTTAATATCTTCTGTGTACAGATTTTAATCATGCATTCAAATTGTTATATAACATTTTAGAATGTCTTTTAAAGGGTTTGGTTTGAATAGCATATTCAACCATCTATGGGCATGAATTGGCTAACAGTCACTTGTCAGATAGGACAAAGCGTATGACTATTAAAATTGTTTGCCTGTAATTGTTCATTAACTGTTTGTCATCACCAGTAAGACCTATCTTCTGATACCAATATTTTGCTTGATGTTTTAACATGCACTTTAAACTAAACAGAATCGTAGAAAGTACAGAATAAAACGAAACGAAATCCGGCGTGATGAATTTTAATCCCGTTACCAATAATTGGTGCGAATTAATTTTACCTTCTGAAAGGCATTGTTTTGCTTCTGGCCAAGGCAGGTCTGGAAAAAGCGTCCATAAAAATAATAAATACAATGAAACGTGACTTAGAATTTGATGTGAGTATACAGAAACATGCTTCCCATAGGAGTCACTAGCTATATATCATAAGAAGAGCGAGCAAGCGTGGGGTGGGTTGGGTTGAGATGGAGATTAACGTCTTTTCAAGAATATTTCACTCATATCTATCAAGCCAGTTATTGCCTGTGGGGTTTGTGGGAAAGAAAGTCTGTTCAAGTGGTCGGGGCGTACCCATAGATGATAAAAGTCTTTAAAAAACTTCTTCTCCAGAACCAATAGACCGATGGCCCTTAAAATTTGGTATGTAGTTTAGTTTTAACATATTTTATTCGTAATTTCATTAAGATATACACAAAGTAGAGTTAATGGAATTGGAATGAAAGCAAACTACTTATAGGATTCCTTTTCCTAAATTTAGTATGTAGCATCGGGTACTCAAGTTTTACCGAGTCTGTTCAAATGTTGACCTTGGATTGACCTTGACCTTTTTTATGGCAAGGTCAAATTTGCTTTCTGATTCTTATATATGGGAAAAGCTTTAATACTGCTGGTTGGTTGCTTGTTTTAGGTTTGACGGCTCGTTGAAACAGCATTTGAGTCTATATCGAGCTGCCTCCCAAAGGAAAGGAAACGGAACTTTATTTTAGGTTATTATTGCAGAATTATGTCCCCTAAAATGACATACATATTTGAACATATTTCCTTTTAGTACTGTTCATGTCTCCACAACTTCTCCGACAGTTTTTGATGCAGGGATTTAAAAAGTGGCAGCACACTTCAGAAATATATTCAACATGTGCATTAAGGGGACGGAAGTTTTATCCAGGACATTATTGCAGAATTGTGTACCCTCAAATGGCATACATATTATGACCATACTTCCGTGCCGTATGTACAAGCTCACCTTTTGTCATTGCTCCAGCGACATCATTTATTATCCGATTTTGATGTAGCACTGTAGGTCCAAGGTCACGGGCACAGTTTTTTTTTTAGAAAAACTTTGTCCTCCCTCTAGCCTAGCCCCTTTATTTATGACAGATTTTGATACATCTTCACCCAATTATTTATTGTAACAAGAACTTGGACAACTTTTCGATCGAGAATACTAGAGTCGAGGTCAAGTTCACAGTTACTATATTTAGAAAATACTTTATCATGCCTTAAGCACCTTTTTGTGGACCGTTTTTAAGTTAACTTCACACAAATGTTAAGTATGACATCATCTTGGACAAGTTGGCGTTTCAGCGTTGTAGATCCAAGGTTACTGTCACAGTTGCTATTTTTAGGGAAGGTAACGATCACAGTTGCTATTCTTAGAAAAAAAAAACTTTGTCATTCTTTAAAGCACATTAAAAGTTTATTTATGGACCGATTTTATATAACTTCACACAAAAATATCTAAAACATTACTTATGTAGTGAGGCATATGAAGGGGGCATTCATCACTTTTAGTGATTGTCTAGTTTAAAAATGGCACCAGTGACCTTTACCTTGCCACTTAAATGATGGATCGGGAATTTATCCAATATATTGTCACACTTAACATTAGTGTGAAGAAATATCAAAATCTGTCAATAAATAAAGGAGCTAGATAATGTCAAAGCTTTTTCCTAGAAATAGCAACTGTGA
This sequence comes from Ctena decussata, assembly GCA_963989385.1. Lineage (NCBI taxonomy): Eukaryota > Metazoa > Mollusca > Bivalvia > Lucinida > Lucinidae > Ctena > Ctena decussata. Next base: position 90,582,997 of record OZ022498.1, on the reverse strand, counting down.
CCGTGATCTTGGATCTTCAACACTGAAACGCGAACTTGTCCAAGATACTGTCATTTGTGTGAGGTTATATCAAGAGACGTGCGAGAACCATTACAAAGTTTTACCTAAAATAGCATGTGACCTTGACCTTGGAGCAACAATGCTGAAACACAAAGTGTCCCATATATTGTCATGCTTAATATTTATGTGCAGTTATAGCAAAATTGGTCCATAAGAAAAGGCGCTGGAGGGATGATATATTATTTTCTAAAAATAGCAACTGTGACCTTGTCATTGACCCTAAAATTCAGGATCGCAAACTTGTCCAAGATATTGTTAAACTAAACATTTAGGCGAAGTTACTACAAATCTGTCAAAAATAAAGGGGCTAGAGGGAGGTTACAGTTTTTCTCAAAATAGCAACTTTTACCGTGACCTTGGACCTACAGTGCTGAAACGCGAACTTGGCCAAGAGATAGTCATACTTAACATTTGTTTGAAGTTTATGTCATATTTGATCCATAAATAAAAGCAATAAAGCGATGACAATTTTTGTCTGAAAATAGCAACTATGACCTTGACCTTGAGTCCTTGACCCTACCAGACTGAAACCCAAACTCTTTTCAGGTATTGTCACATCCAGTTTAGCTGTGATGTTACATCAAAATCGATTAATGAATTAGTAGCTAGAGGGATAACAAATGGTGAGCTTGTATATACGGCACGGAAATATGGTCGAAATTATATCATTCTATATATATCTAGACCATACTTCTGCATTAATGACCTGAATCAAAATTCCGCTCCCTTTATGCACAGGCTCAATACCTGTCTGAACTGTGCAACTTACAAATCCCTGCATCAGATACTGTAGGAGGAGTTGTGGAGACACGAACAGTACTTAAGGGAAATGTGGTCAGTAGTCAAACTATGTATATCATTTAAGGGGACATACTTCTGCATTTATGACCTAAATCAATGTTCCGTTTCCTTTATGCACATGTTAAATGCCTGTCTGACCTGTGTTGCAAGTTTAGAATCCCTGCATCAAATACCGTAGGAGTTGCGGAGACGTGCAGTATTATAAAGAAAATGTGGTCAAAATATGTATGTATTTGGAGGGAACATAATTCTGCAATAATGATCTTGATCATAGTGCTGTTCCCTTTATGCACACGTGTTGCAAGTTTCAAATGCCTGCACCAAATACTGTTGGAGGAGTTTCGGGGACACAAACAGTACTTCAAAGTGTGACGGACCTACAGGCGTACGCACGTACTTACGTGGGCAAATTATATGCTCCTCCCCACTTCATGGCGGGGGCATAGAAAGAGATATGATTAGGGAGTGAAAAAATATTCAAACACCTACCCGTACCCACTGTAAGCACAATAGGCCCTCACCTTGCTGTTATCCAAATTAGCAGGACACCCCGGCACTGAAAGTTACTCAACACCATCGCCCGACCCGACCATTCTCCGGCTGGGCCGATTGGAACCATATTTTGTATCGAACATTCAGGGGTGTGTGGAAAAATGCTGATACGGTTCTTGTCATAGGATCAACATGGTAACCATGCCTATATGTGGCTGAAACCTTTAAAACTCTTCACCAGAACCAAATGAATGATGATCTTGAAACTTTGTTTGTAGCATCGTATACTTGAGTACTGTCAATTTATTAAGATGATGGCCCTGGTTGGCCTTGACTTCCTTTACAGGAAGATCAAATGTGCTTCCTTGTGCGTTTGTATGAGAAAATGCAATGGCTTTAGATTTCTTCGAAATTTTTGAATACTTGAGTATAAAAGTTGTGATATACAGTCAACTAAACAAATACATGACGATTTTGAGTTTCAAGATCATCATTCATTTGGTTCTGGGGAAGAGTTTTAAAGGTTGCAGCCACATATAGGAATGGTCAAGGCCATTCTTAGACCTTTGAGCAAAATGAGTCATTTTCAAAATTTTCAGTCATCTCCAAAGTTAGTCGGCAGATTGGAACCAAATTTCTTGGGAAGCCAGGGATCAGGGGCCGTATTCATAAAACGTCTTAAGTCGTTGCTATGCTGTTGCTAAGGCTAAATATCTATAAAGGAGATTCCCTACGACTATGAAATTTGCTCTGGAGAAACAGTCTTTGTAAGACTGTTCCTCCAAACCAAATTTCATAGTTGTAGGGAATCTCCTTTATAGATATTTAGCCTTAGCAACAGCATAGCAACCACTTAAGTCGTTTTATGAATACGGCCCCAGGGGAACAAACACTTATTTATACGATTTTGATCATTTGACAAACATGACCGCCACACTCATATACGGTAAAATCTTTTAAAATCGTCTTCACTGGAAAATCAACGGCCATGATATCTCGACTTCTTTCAAAGTTACCCAAGTAACTTGGTATTTTGACTTCTATCAAATGTGTTCAAATGATGACCTTGGATTGATCTTGATCTTTATTACGGCAGCGTCAATTTTGCTTCCTGGAGCTTTAATATGATAAAATTCTTATAAGATAACATTTCTTGGAAACTGTTGAAGACTTCGGAATAAAGTTTGGTATAGACAGCCACTCAACAAATGAGTACAGGAATATTTCTGAGTACCAGTGATCAAGTTCATTATTTGACCTTGGCTTTCCCCTATTTCTGAGTACCAGCGGTCAAGTTCATTATTTGACCTTGGCTTTCCCCTATTTCTGAGTACTAGTGGTCAAGTTCATTATTTGACCTTTCCCCTATGTCACTCATATTTCAATCGTTTCAATATCTTCACCTCCAAAGCCACTTGGCTGATTGGAACCAAATTTCATACGGAGTCTTCAGTAGTCGGGGAATGCAAGTTTGTTCAAACCCATATTCACATGACTGATATGGTCGCCCCTCCCATATATCGAAAAAAATTAAACGTCTTTTTCTCCAGAACCGAAAGACCGATGGCTTTGAAACTTATTAAATAGCTCTGAGTACACAAATACTTGCAACTTTGTTTGAATGGTGACCCTAGGTTGATCTTGACGTTTTTACGGTAAGATCAAATTTGCTTCCTGATTCTTTTATATGAGAAAATCGATAACATTATATTTCTTGGAAAATGTTGAAGACTGGTGTATACACTGATATATACGATGAACTTCATTGACTAAATGAAGCTTCATTTGACTTTTGACGAATGTCACTCATATTTGTTAACAGCTCCAGACTTCTCCTCCAAAGTGAGCGAGCCGATTGAACCTCTATGTGTCTGGAAATGGTAAAAAACTTAAAACAGCCTTCTTTTCCAGAACAAAATGGTTCATGGCATCGATACTGAGCATTTGAGATTCATATAGATTGGCCTATGACCCATTCACTCAAGTTAGCGATCCAGGGTTCCATGGTCCTCTTGTTTACTTGGCCGAGTCGTTTGCACATATGAACCTAGTACGTGTACTAATGATGTTCTGAAAGATGATTTCACGTATTTTGAGAAAGAAACTGCATGTTTTCTGAGAGGTGGTTGTTTATGAGTGTAAGAATAAACCAGACTTACCGTCCACCTTGACGAATTCTTTCATACTCAACTGAAAAGAATAAAGTAAAAAGATAGTCAGTACATAACCTACCGGTGTTTGGAAGTTGATATCAGATCGAATGGATGACTAAAAATAGCAGCAATTTAAGGAATGCAAATGGCAATCAGCTTTACATGATACAGAAATAACACTTGAAGAGAATTGTATTCCATTATTAAATCTTGAATATCAGTGTAGTAAGAATGTGAATGTACAAGTGTATGGGCTGGCCTGGCTGTAAAACTGGAAACTTTACCGCTTTTCTTGAAAATTAAAATTTGGCAGATTAATGATGCTCAAGCTTAATGCCAATATGACTCGGTGGCTAAAATGTATGGGTGCTTTGTATTTTCAGGTCTGAATTGCAGAAATAATCATTAGGTATGAATATCATAGTTTATATTTTTGTTGTTAATGAAAAATAAACATTTTATAAATCAGTCATATACTACCTTGAACTTGGCCAAATTTTGGAAACGTAGAACTCCATTTTCCTTCATCAGAAATATATATTTTTTGCACCAATATAAAGCATAATCCATGAACTAATGCAGCCGAGATGTATTAAATTTCAAACAAAGGGTCAATAAAAACTTATTTTCATGGAATAAAGAACACCATCCAACTTGTTTAAACAACACACAGTACGTGACTGTCAGGTGTACATGAAATGTACCTAATATATATATTTATAACATGTACACCTGTCACTATGTTTTGCATAAATAAGTTGGATGGCCTTTAAACCATGAATAATAATTTTTGATTTTTAATGACCCTATGTTTAAAAGATACATTTCAGCTGCATTAGTCGATGGATTATGCTATATATTGGTGCCCAAAATTATATTTCTGATGAAGGAAATGGACTTCCAAGTTTCCAAAATTTGGCCAAGTTCTATGTAGTATATGACTAATTTAATAAATATTTGTTTTTCATTGAATAACAAACTTATAAACTATGATATGCATATCCTATGATTATTTCTATAATTCAGAACAAGAGTACACATTGTTCTTGTTACACCTGAAAACACAAAGCACCCGTATTTCTTAGCCACCAAGCCATATTGACATTTAGAAGTACCTTAGTCAGGGTAGATGATCACATGGATGTCACGTCAGAGGACATACTGGAAATTCCAGTACAACGATTGCTTCGTGGTTAGGTTTTTCCAAGATAACTTCTTTGTCGCCAATTGCAGTCTTATGAAATAAAGCGCAGCGAATGCATGCTCGTCAGTGATTTTAACTGGTGTTCTTGTTTTTTACTGAGAGTTTACTTGTTTTCACGTTTAAACCTCCCCCAGTTTTGGAGCAACGGCATCATTTACGTGCCACAGCCTACTTTCGGTTTCAGATGTTGGGGGACGATTAAATACAAAAACTATAAAACTCACGATAAAATTGCGAATATCGTCTGAAAGTGCTCATGACTACGCATTCACTGCGTTGCATTTTGAAAGAATGCATACAGAAACAATGAAATTATTAACTAAAACGTGAAGAATTCCAGGGGTTTCCTTGTTCAGAATGACGCAGGAAACGACATAATAAAGCACGTGATCATCCACCCCTGTTAGTGATTTACGAAAAAAGTTTAATCAGATCATTAATCTTTGAAGTAAAAAGATAAGCAATAACAAGGGACTTATACAAGTGCCCGTTTTACTGTGATCTCCTAATACATAATATTATCATACAGGAAAACAGTAAGACGAAAGTGAATCTTTGTGCAATATATCAAAGACTGTAAACCAAGCTTGTTGAAGAATCTTTTATTATACTCCGGCACAGATTAATAGCGGGATATTTTGTTTAAGCACTGGCTGTCCGTTTGTCTGCCAATCAGTTCTTCATACGAACGTCTGTCTGTTCTTCTTTTCCGTTTTGATATCTTAAGTATTCTTTAAGGATTTCATTCACATTTAGCATACTGGCAGGCTACCAGTGGTGGCCGATTTTTATTACACTTTTTTATCTTGTAACCGACATATTTTGTTCAGTGATTCTATATTTGGATTCAATAAACTAGTAGTTCTTGTCGCTGTAATACTGATTAATTTTTGGAAATAGACTATAACACGTGCCTGTGACAGACCCTCAAACTAGGTCACCAACGAGCATTAAAATACGAATGTAGCGTACCAGCGGTGGCCATCAGGATTGCACTGTGTTGAATAATGCATTTTCCAAAAACTTGTTGTGGATTTAAACTTTGATAATTTGTTGATGTTAGTTTATGGTCTTTGTCACATTTTAACAGTTTAAGCACGTTTGGCAGAGGCGGAATAAAAGTTATCGGAAACGGACTTGAAACTGTGACGTAGCCATTTCGTAGGCACACTTAACATATTACGTCGAAAACAAACATTAATAGTTACACGTGTGCTGTGCTTTACAAGAATTTAGATGCTTTTTGGTTGGTTGCAGGTTATACCTTTTTTCGTGACAGGTGAACATTAATTCAGCAATTTGTACATGCTTATTTCTGTATTTATTTATGTGCGTTTTAAGGGTTGTAGTCCCCCGGAAAGGCAATGATGCTGATATGAGGGTAGCTTGGGGAAATTGTTTACCTTGGTCTCCAAGGCAGAGAATTTTACACATCTTTTTTGTGGGCGTTGATTTTGTTTCCTTTTACAAAATGGCCGAATCTGAGACACAGTAAATACGTAATTGCGAGTGCAGAACGCAAATGGCCACCACTGATACGCTGCCACCACTTGTCACACGACAGTATGCATCTGTATCGAAAATATCTCGCTTAGGATTACAAATGAGCAAATTTGTCATAGTTTATGTTTTTAGGTTATGGCACTTGTCAACGTTCAGAGATGCTTTTAGCCGGTCGTTCCTTACTATTTGCGATATCTTGGTAAAACTTTACAAAACTGATTTACATAACAGAAGCTTTATGTTGTAGTCAAAATTTTCTCCCCTAGAATTATCTGCCCAGATATTTATCACTATCCAAAAAAAAAAAAGCTTTCTATAATGATCGTTACTTTGCCTTACAGGAGTTATCTGCCAATTTCTAAGACGTATATGCATATATATATAAATTATTGAGAAAAAATCTGCATAAAAATAGATTTTTATTCAGTGTCTGTGAAACTTTCAACAAATCATCTGAGTACTTAAAGCTTCCTACGGAGATCTTAATTTTGCTTTCATCGGTTATTTAATTCTGCCTCGTGACTACATTCAAAGTATGAATATACTTACAATCTATCTTAAAGTGAACATGGAAAACCGGTTTGCACTGGCAGTGTTTTTATTTTATACATATAATAATTACGCGTAAGTGTTAGAATTGATTGATTGAACTGTTGCTTTACGTCCACGGTAAACAACTATGGTCATGTCGGGACGGTCAGTTAACCTAACCACACTATTCCTGGGCAGGCTTAGACCTCCAAAGCGGTTAACCAGTACTAAGTGCACATACTTTCACCAGTAATGCTCTGTTGTTTCGAAGGCAGACTGATCCGGTCATCAGCAGTCACGACACTGCTCAACGTCTATGCCAGTCTATTTAAGGAACGATCATTCACCCGATCCAACATTAAACTTGCATGCATCATACTAAATGACTGGACTGAAAGGATTTTTTGTAAAATGAATTAGCAGGAATCGTATTCTAGTAAGGTGTGTGATGTACAGTGAAGCAGCAAATACAGTGCGAAATTATCATAGTAACCAGAACGCTGTGAAATGAGAAAAGCAAACAAAACTTGTGATCTGGAAAACACTGTGCTGTCAACTGAAGGCAAGTTGAAATGTCTCACCATCGTCCTTTGGGCCTAACCCCCTGTTGCCTTCATACATGGTCCTTGAACGAGCTGTTGATGGAAGAGGTAATAAACAAGTTGTTGTTTATTTAAGGAATGAATTTCATTTTTCTGAGGTTTATCGAAGTGTAAACTACACTGGGTCACGTGCAAAGTGAATGAACCCCGAAGGGGTTCATGTAAACTTTGCTAGTGACCCAATGTAGTTTACACTTCTATAAACCTAAGAAAAATTAAGTTCATTGCTTATATTTACATTCGTTTCAATCAAATATTTCATGAAAAATTTCATATAAGCGCTAAAATTGAAGCTATAAACATGTACACGCAGTTTTTTCTGCTAACAGCAGAACGGCGTGCATGACGTCAGGACGCTGCTGACGCCCAATCAGGTTGTAGAGAACCATTGTTTATTTTTACGTCATTGACGTCGCGTGTCTCAATGTAATTATTGGAATGTAAACTACATTACGTTCCATTGGTTTACTATAGGGCTTTTCAGTACATGTAAATATATAGAGTCAAGTGAAGTCAAGTCAAGTCAAGTTTATTTGGTTAAATCCTTACAAAATTAGGATTGTTACCAAGACAAACAAAAACGTAAAATAAGTAACTACATTAACTAACTATGGCATAAAAAAGGAGCAAGTTAACAAATATACACAGTATAGAATCTGCTGTACAACTGTCAGAAGCCAACAACGCCTTTTCTATTTTTCATTTAACTCAACACCATAATAGGATTTCCATTTTATTAGCCTTAGAAATCTTTTATCATTTAAAGTATTATAAGCTCTTATGATATGATCACAGTCACTCAAAGTGATATAGATGGATGAATTGCAAGTAAAGCAGATTGAAAACCATTCGTTCCCTTCTGTTACTGCAAATTAAGGTTAACTGAATAGGCGATGTGCTTTCTTACATTTAGTGCTGTTGCATGGTGTTTCTATTCTTTTCCTTTTTGGTGGCGCGTTAAATAAGGTTGATTCTTTGTTTTTGTTATACGACCGTTTTGAAAAAAATACGGACGTATAATGGCATGGCGCTGTCCATCTGTCTGTCCATCCGTCCGTCCGTCAACATTCTTGTGCGCACCATATCTCAGTAACTGTTTGAGATATATTCATGAAATTATGTAGGCATATATATATTAGGATGGGGCAAAGGGTGGCGTACAGTAATGGTTGCTCCCCCTTGCTTAGTTTTCAAGTTTTGCCCCTTGATCATTTTTACCCTACTAGTCTTGTGCGCGCCATAACTAGATAACTGTTTGGGACATCTTGATGAAACTTCATAACAATGTGTATGAGGGTCAAACGATGTGCCGCGTATGACAGTGATTGCTCTCCCTTTCTTCATTTCGGAGTTGCATCCCTTTGATTAGATTTTGTAAGCTATTTTCGTGTATACTTATCTTGTGCATTCAATAACTTAGTAACCATTTGGAATATCTTGATGACACTTTATAGTAGTGTGCATGATCACAAGACGGTGTGTCAAATATAAAAATGGTTGTTCCCCCATCCTTAATTTTGGAGTAGCCTCCCTTTGATTAGTTTTTTAAGGCTAGCCCCATTCACTCCATAATTCCTTAACCTCCTGAAATATTTTAATGAAATTTTGTAGGAATGTGTATAATAATGGGGCAATGTATCATGAGCATTAACCTTAACTCTTGCTCCTGAATTATCTGCCCTTGCATCAATTACCGTTTTACTCTGTAACTCCTTAACCATTGGAAATATTTTAACAAAACTTTATGGTGATGTGTATATTATCAAGGGAATATATTATGACCAAGAATGGTACTCTTGTTTACTTAGTTTATGAATTATCTCCCTTTTTGGCTTTGGCATTTCTCCACTTCTGAGCTGCTTCTTCCTGGAAGCTGATTTTTGGTATACTAATAGTATTTGATGTGTTAGACGTTTTAATAACATTGCAGTCATAAATGACAGAGTTGTTTCCCCTGTTTGTCTGACTATCCATCCTTCTTTAAACAATCTTGTTCATTATGTGACACTGAAACGGGCGTATTATGCGCCGCTTGCGAAACTCTTGTTTTATATTTAGTAGTGAAAGTAAAAAGTATGCAAAGACCAGGAACTGAAACAATCAAAATCCAAATCCAGCCCTCAAACCATAGTTGGAAACAACTAAGATTACAAATAATCAAGATACAGAGAACATATGGCCAACCGAGTGAGCAGCTTGTTCCCAAAAGGTGGCCACTCAGCAACCCAAACCGAACCAAAAATAATAATAACATACATAAGGTAAAACATCACAGAAACTCTGACACCAAAAACAGGCAACAAAGAACCACAACAGAACTACCGCCTTGGAACGGTCAGTAATGAATTACTGGGGGGGGGGGGGGCTTAAATCGATTTTACAGGCCCAACCTCACCCTCAGTTTCTGAAGTGGTACAAAACATTTAGTTGGTTGTTCGGTTCGCATGATAACCCTCTAACTCGTCAATGAATCATCACGGTAAACACATAAATCAAATTTCAACACCATGAAGAAGCAAAGACGAGGACTCAACAGATACAACGGGCCGTCTGACAGGTGGAGATCCCTGTCCTGCCAAACAACCCCACTGGAAATCTGAAGCAAAAGAAGGTCACCAGTTGAGCCCCGGTGGACCAAGCAACAGACAAAAAGGCTCCGGTCCCAACAACCAACGCATATCTCTGAAGAATTAAATTGATTTCAGTCACTATGTGAAATGATATAGTATCGTTTCACAAGGGACTGATACGATTTATATTTCCAATGTTGCAAGCCGCAGGCGCTGTTTTTATGCCCCGCCACGAAGTGGGGAGGGGCATATAGTTTTGTCGTTGTCCGTACGTCCGTCCGACCGTGCATACGTCCGTCACACTTTGTAGTACTGTTCTGGTCTCCGCTACCCCTCCTACAGTATTTGATCCAGGGATTTTAAACTTGCAACACAGTTCAGACATGCATTGAACATGTGCATAAAGGAAACAGAACTTTGATTCAGGTCTTTATTGCAGAGTTATGTCCCCTTGAAAATCATACATATTTTGACCATATTTCACACCTGTATTACTGTTTGTGTCTCCGCAACTCCTCCTACAGTATTTAATGCAGGGTGTTGAAGCTTGCAACACAAGTCAGGTCTTTATTGCAGAGTTATGTCCCCTTGAATGACATACATATTTATGTCCCCCACCAAAGGTGAGGGGGGACATATTGTTCTCAGAGCGGATCCCGGGCGTCGGCGTCAGCGTCGGCGTCCCTGTGACAGATTTCTTGCGTGCGCGATATCTCTTGAACCAATAGATGGAATTTCACCAAACTTGCACGGATACATCATTGGGACAAGTTTAAAGTGTGATTAGAATTTGGTGACGTGGACCTCATATTCAAGGTCATTGGAGGACTTAGGTGACAATTTCTTGTACCCACTGTATCTCCTGAACCAATGGATGGAATTTCACAAAACTTGCATGGATACATCATTGGGACAAATTTAAGAGCTGATTAGGTTACGTGACCTTTACCTCATTTTCAAGGTCACTGGAGGACTTAGATGTCAATTTCTTGTACCCACTATATCTCCTGAACCAATGGATGGAATTTCTCCAAACTCGCATGGATACATCATTGGGACAAGTTTAAGAGCTGGTTAGGTTTTAGTGACCTTGACCTCATTTTCAAGGTCACTGGAGGACTTAGATGACAATTTCTTGTACCCACTATATCTCCTGAACCGATGGATGGAATTTCACCAAACTGGCATTGATACATCATTGGGACAAATTTAAGAGCTGATTAGATTTTGGTGACCTTGATCTCATTTTCAAGGTCACTGGAGGACTTAGATGACATTTTCTTGTACCCACTATATCTCCTGAACCAATGGATGGAATTTCACCAAACTTGCATGGATACATCATTCGGACAAGTTTAAGAGGTGATTTGACTTTGGTGACCTTGACCTCATTTTAAGGTCATAGTCATCTATGTAGGATACCTTTAGAACCAGTGGATGGATTTTCTCCAAACTTGCCTAGATATACTGAACAAAAAAAGAAACGTTACATGCACTTTCACTGCACATTTTCTTTGAACTGAGTCGAACTGAGTCAGGAGTTGGCCAAATTTATTTTATGTCTAACTGACAAAAAGTATTCAATGCTCACAAAATAAATTTGACAACAAAAACTGCAAGATTAATGTCTCCGGATCAGTTTGATTCAATGAGGGGTCAGAATTTGAAAGTGCAGTTTTGAGGTGCTTTTTGAAGGCCCGTATTTCACTCAAGTTGTCAGCCCATGTGAGCAAGTAATATCTGAGACATTCATCAGGTACTATTGGTTACAAAAACGGTCCGATCGCCGCTTCCAAATGGTTGATCAGTGAAGCACATGGCTTGGAATATCGCTTTTCAGGACACTTGATTCTGACTTTCATGCTATGCACTAAAAGTCCTATAGACAATGAAAGGTGATAGACATTTAACCAGTTTGACCAATTTTTTCCATCATGAATCATTGTCTGGAGAAGCTGGAATATGATTCATGAATTAAACTTGAAAGTTTTATTGAAACGTATTGGTTAATCGGAGTAAATGATTTGCTATACTTTTAATTGCAAGGGAGGCAATTTCATAGACACAAAACCTTTAACATCTTATTTTTTGAACGGCTGATTAAATTTCATAACGTTCATAGGACTTCTTATTGGCAGTATCGAGCCAAGTCCGAAAGTGTTAAAATTTAAGCGCTTGCGCATGCGCATTAAGCGTTTCAAATTGTATGTAGTGTTTTCAGTCAAAGCGGAATAATTTTTATCAGTCGATGGAAATTGAAAATTGACAGGTTCATAAGGTTGTCTGATGTCTAGCATGTGAGAGAATAGCGTAGAAATACTTGAAAATATTGACTTTTAGCTTAAAATTCACGAAAAATATATATAACGTTTCTTTTCTTGTTCAGTATATTTTACTTGTTCAGGCTTTTTATTCATTAGAGGGGATGGAAAATGGGCTGGTGGGGGAGTAGGAACAAGCGCCTTTCTTAAATCGCCGATTTCTTTTAGAGCTTTTGTAGGTGCAAATCATGTGTACACACAATATTATACCCACCAGACACGTTGAGCTAAGCAGAATTTACGAGAAATGACTTGGAAAAAAGTTTTGAAACGGTCCGTTTTCCGTTATTTTTATAAACAGCAAAATAAATAAAAGATAAAAAGAAAATTTACTTTTTTCGGTAAAAATCAAATACAATGCATCGAATGTGTTGAAAATGTCTCGAATATGTTGGAAATATTTGCAATTTCAGTCGTGCTTTTCTTTTGTGAAATTGTTGATATTTTCAACACATTCGATGAATCATATTTGGTACTCACTTAACAAAACATAAATATCCTCTAAGTCTTAAAAAAAGTATACTCCCTTAATTTTTTTCGCCATCTCCAAAATAAACATTTTACTAACTTTTTAGCTCACCAGAGCCGAAGGCTCCGGGGGAGCTTATAGGATAGGCAGTTGTCCGTCGTCGTCGGCGTCTGTCGTATGTCGTCTGTCGTATGTCGTCGTCGTCCGTCAACACTTTTAAACAACATCTCCTCTGAAGCCACTGGGCCGATTAGGCCCAAATTTCATCTGTAGCATCCTTGGGCTGGGGGATTGAAAGTTTGTGTTTTTTATGAAAATCTGCCATTTAGTTTGGTTGCTATGGCTACTTAGAGTTCCCATAGACATATAATGGGGAAAATTGAAAAATGGCATTTTCTGCCAAGCCATTTCAGAAATGTTGACAGAACTTTTATAGAAATGTTCCGTGAGAAGTCTTCTATCAGCTGTATGGTTTTTGGCCCACTGCCCCTTTTATTGGTTGCCATGGAAACCAAAATGCAGTCAAAAAGTGAAAAACAATACTTAAAAATTATCTCCTCTGAAACCACTAGGCCGATAAGGCCCAGCTGTCATCTGTAGTATCCTCAGGCTGGGGTCTTGAAACTGTGTGTTTTTTATGAAAATCTGCCCTTTAGTTTGGTTGCTATGGCAACTTAGAGTTCCCATAGACTTATAATGGGGAAAATAGCATTTACTGCCAAGCTATTGCAGATATGCTTACAAGACTTTTATAGAAATGTTCCTTAAGAAGTCTTCTGTTAGCGTTGATGCTTTTGGGCCCACTGCTCCTTTTATTGGTTGCCATGGAAACCAAATGCAAAAATAATGAAATTTTTTTTTACAAAATTATCTCCTCAGAAGCCACTGGACCGATAAGGCCCAGATTTCATCTGTAGTATCCTTAGGCTGGGGGATTGAAAGTTTGTGTTTTTTATGAAAATCTGCCTTTTAGTTTGGTTGCTATGGCAACTTAGAGTTGCATTGACTTATAATGGGGAAAATTGAAAAATCGCATTCACTACCAAGCCATTGCAGATATGTTGACAAAACTTTTATACAAATGTTTCTTGAGAAGTCTTCTATCAGCTATATGTTTTTGGTCCACTTCCCTTTTTATTAGCCGGGCCGGGTAGCGCAATCGGTAGGGCACCTGACTCGTAAGTCAGAGGTCCTGGGTTCGAATCCCGGTCTGGCCACATACTTTCGTTTCTCCTTCCGCTGATCAGTTCAAGAAGGGCAGTTGTCAGTTACTGGCGAAAGTGTGCACTTAGTACTGGTTAACCGCTTAGGAGGTCTAAGCCTGCCCAGGAATAGTGTGGTTAGGTTAACTGACCATCCCGACATGACCTTAGTTGTTTACCGTGGACGTTAAGCATCAAATCAACCAACCAACCCTTTTTATTATTGGTTGTCATGGAAGCCATAAAGCAAAAGAAGGAAAAAAAAAACTTAAAAAATGATCCCTTCTGAAGCCACTAGGCCGATTTGGCTCAGATTTTATCTTTAGTGTCCTTGGGCTAGGGAAGTGAAAATATGTGTTTTTCTTTTATGAGAATCAGCTCTTTCGTTTGGTTGCTATGGCAAATTAGAGTTGCATTGACTTAGAATGGGGAAAATTAAAAAAATGGCATTTACTGCAATCAAGATATGGAAAACAATTATATATTTTGTTATCAACTCAACAGACTGTCAGACTGAGACTTTGTAGTAGTATATTTTGTATTAGCCTGTACTAATGTGACAGCAGTTTTGAAAGCAATTTTGAGCTAGAGATCTGGTGAGCTTTGTGGCCCGTGGGCCTCTTGTTTGATAATTTTTAAGCATATCTAAATCCATTATAAAAATTCAGAAAAAGTTATCAGTTTAATGTATTTATAATTAAAATACAAAATCCAAATTGAAATGTAAATGAACACTATTGTCATCCAGTATGAAAGTCGATACCACGCCTTACGGTCATATGACGATACATAGGCACGCGCTAGTGACGTCAGACCAAATTATTTCTGTCCAACAAGGCGATTTCGATCGCGGTCCGCGTTCCTACAAAAATTATTTTATTTATTGGTTTTAAAATACTTTTCGTAAAAATAATGCCTTAATACACATTGTCAAATGTACAGATGGCCATTTCGGAGTAACTGTGAAGATATTTCATGGATTTTTTTCTGGAATCATAAACAAGGGCGTTAATCTTTAAATGTTTTTCGGTAGCTTAAACTGCATGTGTAACCAATAACACCAAACTAAATCTGCTACTGTTCACCCCTTTCGATGTGTTCCATGCTCCAAATAGACACTCCTTTGGTAGTATATGAACCATATTCTGAGAAATACGTGTACTAATCCCTCCCCACTCACAACCCTCTCACCCAACGTGTTTCCAAATCGCTAAAGAGTTGGTTCCCCTGATGTGAGGTAAAGCATTTGACACATGGTTAATGCACACAACAATACCAGCAGTGGCATTGATCTCTGGTTTGATTGCTTTCTGTTTTATGTTATCTTAATGCTGCCACACATGTGAGCTCTACAATTACATTTATCTGTAACTATTGATGTAATTTACATACAAAATGAGCTCTTGCGACATAATTATGATTTGTACGTGGAAATAGCAACCGTTCAATAATTCATAACTTTATGATGCTGCTTTAGTTTAGTCTGTTAACATTGGGCCGGGCCGGGTAGCGCAATCGGTAGGGCACCTGACTCGTAAGTCAGAGGTCCTGGGTTCGAATCCCGGTCTGGCCACATACTTTCGTTTCTCCTTCCGCTGGTTCAAGAAGGGCAGTTGTCAGTTACTGGCGAAAGTGTGCACTTAGTACTGGTTAACCGCTTAGGAGGTCTAAGCCTGCCCAGGAATAGTGTGGTTAGGTTAACTGACCGTCCCGACATGACCTTAGTTGTTTACCGTGGACGTTAAGCATCAAATCAACCAACCAACTGTTAACATTGTGACTGAGGGTCAGCTTTCATTAACGCTTGGCATATTCTTTCATTTTGGTAATGCACGGTTATTACTGGTTTTGGCAGCCTCGAAGAAAGCAGTCTCTTTTTGTTTGAGACTAAACATCAAACGCAAGTTCCCAGCAGGCACATGGCGTCGAAATGACGCTGGGCCGACGTTGCATCGCCGTCAGTATTACGTCATTTTGACGCCACGTATCTGTTGCGTTAATACTCTTCGACGGTGAGTTTTGCGAAGTAAGAATATTGGCAATGACTCGTCAGTGATCTGGTACAAGTGAAGATATATCGCGTTTTGGATGGTACGAGTTTTTTTGTAACGGAGCGCTGTTTCATTCGTTTTGTGGAAACAAACAGTTTGCATTTGCACGACTCATCTGTTCTAGAACAACTGTTAAAATCTGTCAATAACCTGTTATACCTAGCAATGCAGACCAAGACGGACTGGCATTGTTTTAACTCAGTTATGCCAGTTATGCTTGTCTAAGTTATTGGGTTGTCCATTGAGACCATTTCAGTTACCTACGATTGTGAACATATACTAGTTTCATTAGGATACCGCATTAACACTGAAGAATTTTTAGCTCGCCTGCAGGAAAGAACAAGAAGAGAGTATGAGTATTTTTTTTTAGATTTTAACCGTGTTAGCAGGTATATCTTACAACTTTGTGGGCTCTAGTCTTTATTTTCGATATTATGACAGGGGATGAAGAGGAAATAACCTGGTCAACTTTTGAATGAGTTTCATCAAATTTTGACAGAGCTAGGACCTTTGGAAATTTTAGCCATTTTAACAATGAAGCAAGATATCCCAAAATATTGTATCTAAGGCCTTGATATATGGTATACGGATTTGGAAAGATGTGTAGATTACCTGATAAAGGTTTCAGGGAATTCCTTAAAATTCTGATAGAGTTGTGGCCTTTTGAAATATTTGGCGTTTTTACCTTATTCGCTACATATCTTGAAAGCCATATAAGCTACGTTCTTGATAGTCCATGTACTGATTTGGGATTAAGCATAGAATTTTTTTATTGTATCTAAGATCTTGATAAGTGGTGTACAGGTTTTGGATGGGGTGTAGATAACCTGATAAATGTTTCAGGGACTTCCGTAAAATTTTGAAAGAGTCACAGCTCTTTGAAATTTGTACCATTTTTTGTACAGTGACGTGTGCTTTTTAAGGTCATACATATAATTGGGGCATAGTGTTTTAGAAAAATATTTTCTAGTTGATTTATACATTGATGCAGTTGAAATGTGTATATATAGTATCAAGTTTCAGAAGCGCCAGGCAGAAGAATCTCGAATTATGACTCAAATGGAGCGAAAAAATAGTAAAATTGTGTAAATGTACACAGCAGTACAACTTTTAATCACATATGAAAATAGTATAAGGACAGTGCAAACACTGTAATGCAGTGATAAATGTTATCTTTGAATTGTAATCCCATGCTTATTAAATAATCCCACATGTAGAAGTGAACAAACAGTAAATTGAAAAGTATTGATCGGAGTAAAATACTAGAAGTGTTCAGTTTATTGCATTTAAAATCTTAAAGAGTTCCTTCAAGAGCAGAGTATACATTCAGAATAAGAAACATAGGCGAGACTACGGAGTTTCGGCTAATAAAGCCTCAACAGTGACCCTGACAATATCTGGTGACGAAGCCAAAGAAAAGCATACAGTAATTTCTTAATCTTAATTGGACAGTCGATTCAAATGCAACCCTACTTCGGGTTTTTACGATCGTTTTTACTATGTTTAAACGTAATTTGAAATAACAGTTATTTGCGCATTCCAGGAGCACAGAAACTACATATTGTTTATTGCTTTATCATAAGCATCCTTACATGTACAGTAAAATATTAGTAACGTTATGATGTAAAACGAAGTTTCGGATACATATAAAGTATCTCTTTAGCTTGACTAACAGTCAGATCAGAAAAAAAGTTTTGACATTTGCATGCGAATAAGGATGTCTTTGTAAATTTCCAAAAAAAAACAAAAAAAAAACGGGAAAACAGAACAGATAACGCAGAGAGCGCGTGGCGGGAGTGCCGTCAGTGTCGTTTCTACACGAGACAGACAATTCGTAAGTTGATGACACGTTAAGATCACACTGGTACAGGCGCGCCTCATTTTACGACCACGAGAACTGACCGTTTTATTACGTCGACGCATATACGCCAACGCTTTTTGCTGGCGACGGTGACTGCCAAACCTGAATATTATCTGCCCAAACAAACCTTTTGCGGAAAAATGATAACCGCATCCCCGCGACTCACCCTTAACATAAAGGCCAAGGTGCACTGTGCTAGACGTAATATCTTCTGGCGGCGTGCCGACTGGAACAGGACTTTGTTCAGTGATGAATCCCAATTTGCACTTGATCATGCTGATGGCAGTACTCGGGTTTACTGCTTGAATAGCCGAAACCGCGGTATGGCCCAACTTCTTACTTATGAATGTTTTCTTTGCTCTTAAGGTATCTAAACTTTTATCATTATTTACTGCCACAGAAACTAGCGTTATGCGGATCCGCTGCTGCGTGTTGGAATGGTGTCGACAGTTTTATGGCATGTTGTGCGATAATTGATAGCCAAAAGGCGAACTTGGTTGTAATGCGCGCCAGTCTGAATGCTCGTTGTATCAACGACGTCTTGCATTTTCGTGTCATACCATTTCCTCGTACCCAGGGTCAGGGTATTAATTGCCAACACGACAATGCAAGACCCCATACGGACTAAATCACACGGGAGTTTCTGGCACAAAATGACATCGACGCTCTTCTATGGCCTGCCAAATCTACAGGAAAAGACTGCAAGGTCTGCAAACAGCCTTGACCCAAGAACAGGAATTCCTGCCAACGCACTCATTCAACAGTACATTTACTCAATGCGACGGCGGATTATGGCAGTTATAGGGACACAAGGGGGAGGGGGGGTGTATTCTCGTTATTAGAGCAGTCCCTTTTTCTTTTGCAACATATTTTATATGCCCATTCGTGCATTCTGTGTTTTGTTATGCATGGACGCGAAAATATTTTTTTTATGAAATAACTTTGAGTTTAATTAGGAAATGAATTATGTATGTTACACATAAAAACAAAATAGATAATATTTGGATCAGTTTTGGAAACCAGAATAATATACAATATTTGCTTTTTCATGTTCGTTCAATGTTGGTTTCTACAACACCTTTATACAATATTGGAACGCGACTGTGGAAAGATACAGCGTTTAATATCAATGTCCTGATTAACTGTCGAGTCTACCAGTAAGCTCTTTATGCATTTATGCGAAACTAACAGTTTTCTTTTTATACGCCTGTATATACGTGCATGTCCAGTTGTCTGTAAAAATGAAAGATATTTGGAGAAGAGGATTACGACGACTGGTGCAATATACTTAACAAAGACTATAACGCTAAATGAATCAATTTAATTTGCGGCGGAGATTAGATACATGTATACAAACTCTCTCTCTCAATTGAATAGGAAAACTAAAACAAATAAAAGAGAGATAATAATCTCCTGCAGAACGCTAATATAAAAGACTTTTCAAGTTTTGTTCTTTACAGTCAGATCTTAAACTTTTCTATTGTCATATTTCACTGAACCCGTTTTTAACGTACAATAAAACAGTTAAAATTTGAACTTGTGAAAAGGTCTTGATCAGTAAAAGTGTTTATCGCTAGCTAGATTATAGGTTTTGTGTAAAGGCCTACAATTAGATTTTGATACATGTAGATCTTGATACATGTATGTGTTGAAAAAGGCTAAGTCGTTCACGGTTGATTCTTTAATACCCGTCATAAAAGATTATTAAACGGTATTATTAATTGGAATATAATCCATGCCAGACGTTATTGTCTGAAAATTTCAGCTAATACACTGTATTAATATACAATGATATATCTCATTGTTGAAGTGTTGAAATGTTTTCAAAAGATCAAGGGATAAGAATTAATCTACACTCAACGACTTGAAAAAAGATACTGCATTATGTTTTACACGATCAATGATATTTTATCAGTGATTAGAGTGAAAATAAATTATTTTTCTTACCTTGCAATTCAGTCATTTTTCCTTATTGATATTTTTCTTTTCATTTGATTAAGGTTTTTAAACGAACTTGATGATATCCGAATTCCGTAAACACATGTGGGCTACTATTTACAATCAGTGTTAAATCTTGTCCGTTTTCATGTAATCCATATGGAGTACGAAATGGCGGGAGTTCATGAGAGTGTCGTATAGCAACTCCTTAGATACTTTGTGTACGTCACGTGACATTGTATTTTTTACAACGAAAGTGTTAATCGCATAATAACAAGTATTGTTTCGTGCCAGGTATTTGATTTTAACGCTTTAAAGCACGATTGCCCGCTTAGGGCATGATTTAATGCTCTATAACAAGAGTGACTGTAGAAATTGAATTGATTGACCAGGCAGAAGAAAGAAGTCAAACTTAAGCATAGTATAAACCTTAAGATGATGCGTGAACAAGACAGGCACACGATGTCGCACTGACGTCGATGCGACGTTGTCACGTCGCAACGATGTCAGTACGACGACATTTCGACGTCATTTGCCCGTTGGGAGGGTTTATCAGTAAAGAATATAATTTCAAGGGTTTTTGTAGCTCTTAAAAAACGAATGCGAAGCGTGAGGTATTTGGCATTTCTGTACTCAAGGCAAAGAAAAGTGTACACTTCAACACCATTAGATTAGACTGATGCATTACATTAAGCTTTGCACAGCCAGCCTGTAACATTGCAAATTGCCAATGGCATGATTCTTGTCTACCACTGAGTCTTGCGATCGTGTAAATAAACGCAAACTTTCTGGTTTTATACCACCGCAGGAACTTTGGGTGGCATAAAATTGCACCGCCCATCCATCTACCTGGCCATGATAGGTCATGTGTCCCGGATAATTAAAAAACTACTGGTATGCGAAGTTGATTAAACTCCACAGAAAGGTAAATCATAATGATAATATGTTCCCGCGTCCATGGTCAAGGTCACAATCAAGGCGCAAATCTTACGTTCACAATTACTCAAAGGCTACCGAAGCAATTGGTATCAAACTTCACAAGCAGGTTACAAGGAATAATGAGAAGGTGTGTCGCACACCAGATTAAAGTCCCAATGCCAAACTCACAATCCGAGACCCAAGGGAAAATCACGTCTGCAATTACCCTAGCCTTAAACGACTGTAGTAAATTATATAAATCTTCACAGACTTGTAAACCATAATAAGAAGGTACGCCATGCGCAAAATTTGGTTGTCATACCCATGACAGATGTCATGAATGAGGGTCAAAGGTCAAAATGCGAGTTTCCAATCAATCAAACACTACAAAAGTAAATTAGATCAATCTTCGGAGAAAGGTACAGCATTGTTTTAGAATATGTGGTGTGCAAGATTAGGCTTCTGCAGCCACGGTCAAGGTCACAGTCAAGATTTACGGTCAAATTGTGGTTCCCTGAATACTCAAAAACTACTGAAGCGCATCTAAAAAAAGAATGGAAAGGCTTAATGATAATGTGTGTAAGGTGCAAGATATAAAATTTAAGTTCCCATGTACAAGATCGTTATCACACTCTGAAGTCAAAGGTCAAATCATCTATGCGATTTCTGTACAAAGAAATACAGAGGTTTTTTCGGTTAAACTTCTTCGGCTCAAGATTTAAGTCTCATGTCCAAGGTAAAGGCCACAGTCAGGATTGTGTTTATTCGAATACTCAAAAACTACCGAAGGAAATATAATGAAACTTCAAAGAAAAACCAAGCATGATGAGAACGCGTGTTGTATTTAACAGTTTCTTTCCCGGAATCATGTCACACCTAGGTATCAAAAGTTAATTTTTTTTTCAGGGCGATCCCCGCGATTACACAAAACCACTATGGTGAATTTGATGAAACATGTCAGAAAGGTTATGTTTAATGAAACGATGTGTCCTCTGCAAGGTTTCGGTACCCACACTCAAGTGGGTATCAAACGTAAATTGTGTCGCCATAGTTCCAAAAACTACTTCGAAGCAATTTAAAACCAATAAAGCTTAAATAGATGTGTGGGCACAGGAGTTAGATTTCCAGTTCTAGAGTCAATGTCACAATCTGAGATTAGTTTGAAGAGGCCTTTGGTGGTATTTGTTACACCTTGGATTTTTTTCTATAAAGAAAATGAAAATTCAAATATTGATTTAACAGCAAAATCGCATTGTTCAATTTTTTGCTTGTGCAAAAAGTGTAAAATGGAAGTATATGAACAGTTACTGTAATCAAGCTTTTCATTCAGTAACGAACCAAATTATTTTAGCTAAAATAAAACTAAATCATGCAGAATTTCAAACTTCTGTATTGAAAAAAATAAGAAAAAACACGGTCATTCATGCTGATGCTGATTGATTTTCATCTTTTTTTCTTTTCAAGATCTTCTTTTTGCGTCTGAGTAGACTTTAAACCTTTTTGAATACCTTATACAAGTATACTCAGCAGAAGAAGAACATTTACAGTGCGTTTGATAGCTGGTTTTCATAAAGTTTATTGCAATTGATTTCGTACAACAATAGTGGGTATAAGTATATCAGTAAACGCTGCAATTAACTTCGTTTCTTATGGGAGTTTTTTTTTTTTTTTTTTTTTTTTTTTTTTTTGCCTGTGAATAAACCCAGAATTTTGTGCAATAACGAGTGTGATTTGCTTGTGCTTATCAAGCCGCCGTAATTCGCCGCCTTAATTATAATGTACATGTACTATTAAATGATTGCATTAGGTTTTTGCGTCAAGGCTGTTTGCAAATCTTGCACTTTGTTGACCTGATGGTGTTTCCTGACCCGCCGACCTAGCTTACCCCGAATGTGTTGGACTGGCTTCTGATCAGGAGGTACGACAGGCCGCGGATGCAGGTCACCGTTATTTTATTCCAGAAACTGCTATATAATTAAGACGGTTTGGGGTCTTGCATTGTCATGTTGGAAAGTAACACCGGGAACCTGAATATTGAGAAATGGTATGAAATGAGGTCGCATGCGGTCGTCAGTATAGCGACGAGCATTCATATTGCATTGCATTACAAGCAAGTCTGCAAGTCTGTCTTCTGGCCACCCATTGTGCCACCCAGAACCTCAAACTTTCTCCAGTCCCTTTACAGCACGCAGCAATCCGCATAACCCTCGTTTGTGCGGCGATAAATCAGAGTTCTGCTATCAGCACGACTAAGTGCTACTTGGAGTTCGTCACTGAAAAAACTCTGATCCAGTCGGCACGCCGCCAAATGAAATGTCGTCTAGCTCATTGCTCCTTTGTGTGCATGTGACGTCTCGTTATCTGACATCATGCGTTTATAAGGGTGTAGCACATAGATGGGTTAGTCATTTTCCAGAAAACGGTAAGTTTCGGTATGGAGCATATAAGCCATAACGTGTTGCTGTGACTCGCTACCAAAGCAGCATCGACATAAATGTGTCAGCTTAATGGTCCTTTTTCGCCGTCGTAGAACGAACCTTGCTTTTGTGGTTTCATGTATCTCATTATGAGTTAGGCAATCCGTACACAGACCGACCACCTACTTGTTTTTGGTCTTCATCAGAAGGAGGTGCGCGGAGTTTGCGCGCATAAACAAGTTTAAGCCCCCGCAGCTTATTTGTCTGTTCCAATGTGCGGATTCAGTTTGTTGTATTCATAGTATTGTGATCACCTGTATAGTTGGTCATGTTGCTTCCTGTTCCCCCCACACCACACAGCCCGCATCTTATTTGTCCGTTCCAATGTGCGGATTCAGTTTGTTGTATTCGTAGCATTGTGATCACCTGTATAGCTGCCCATTTTGCTTTCTGTTTTTTTATGGTTTTCAGATTGAAAATAGATAAAAAGAGATTTTTATATCCAAATCTTACGCTATAACGTCAAGAAGCTGGATGAAACAAGCTGGGCCAGGTAGAAGAAAGGGATATTGCGCAATTAGAATTGAAAGAATTATCAAATGAACTAAAGGCCTGTATATATTGACAGCCTACTGTCAGCGCGGGCATTTATGGCTAATGTCTGTATTACTGATTTCTCTCTTTCAGTTCACGACATTGGGAAACCATGGCGGCTGAGCTGTTGCAGTCCTGAACCAGGGGAACTACGAGGTATTCCGCCCACTAACCAGGATGTACGTCGACTGCGACGGGTAACACGGAAATACGAAGCAGCACGACGCAACGGGCATTACTCTGTTTCACCTGTCGTGACTGAAAGTGATATAATGATTAAGTTACCAGGTAAAGAATAATTTAGTATAGTATAGTGAAAATTTCAATGCAATTTCTGTTCTTTTCTGACAAATTGGCTTGTCTTCCGTGACAGCCCTTCACTTGTCTAAGTTTAATTTCGATGACAGTCATAATTGCGTTGTAATATTCCTAAAATTTCTGTAGTCTAATTCACATAATGTTGAATATGTAGACTGACTTTAAAATGTTTATGAAACGTTAAAACATTGCCAGCTTGCATACGGGATAAAAAATGTTTCTAGGCGTCAGCATTGGCGTTTGCACAATACTTTCTTGCATGCGTGATGTCTTTTTAACCAGTTGCTTAATTAACATCAAACGTGTATGGATGTATTATTGGGAAAGGCTTAAGACCTGCTTAGATCTTCTTGACCTTGAAGAAATTCCAAAGAGTTTACTAAGTTTGGATGGCCTCAAAACCATTTTTATGGTTAAATGACGACTTCTGACGTTAAAGTTTCTCTAAAAATAAGACATTTCTTGAACCAGCTGGTGGACATTTCTTGAACCAGCTGGTGGATTTCCATCAAACTCCCTTGCATATATCTTTTGGACAAGCCAAAGAGATTCTTACGACCTTGATCCAATTTTCATTCAAGGTCACTGTCATATATGCATATCTCCTAAACACTTGGATGGTATAATATTACATGTCTCATTCATAGATTTAGTTCCTTTGGCCGATAATATAGTGCTTTACATACTTTCAAAAGTTGATGTACAACACATTTTTTTTGCTTAGATCCTGCCATGTAAATGTAAATATTGTATTTGTAGGTCATGTTGGGGGAGGTAAATGTGTGAAATTTAATGTGTAGGCTATAATCATATGTAATATGTTTAATGCCGAATAAAATTATGTTATGTTATGTTATGTATTTCCGCAAACCTTGAACGGCTATTTTATTAGAACAAGCTGAAGAGATTATTAGATTTGGTGGCTTTTCAAAGTTACAGGAGGACTTACTGTGAAAATGTTTCTGGGGCAAATTCCAAATGCCCCTGGCAAAGAGACATCTTTTTAACTGAACACATTTCTTGTCAAGGAACCATTTCACTTATATATCAAAGTAACTAGGCCTAGCCTATCAACTCTCATAATTGTATTATTTAGTCCTCATAAGTTTGAATATCTTTCTAAGGCTCAGACTTCCGAGCGTATTTGTAGCGTGGCCCCTGGTCTTCTTTGTTGGCATTCATGGTATCATGAGACAATTTTTAAAGAACAGACTAGGACTGTTGTCATTGGTTTAGTTGGTCAGACGTCCCAAGCATTCGGGAAAGCATATCTGTTCCTTAATTAAAAAGTAATCTAAATAGTTTTTCCAGATGCGGAAATATGGCAGAAGTTATATGACTGAATCCTTCTGGAAGACAGTATATTATATTACATTTTCATCACAAGATAGCCTTTGGCAAAACGTCATCTCTTGAACTTTTGAAGCCTGTTTTATCAACACCTGAAGGGTTATGCAGTTACTTTGAAAACCCATTAAAGCCTAGCGTCCAATAAAGCCTAGCGTCCCATAAATAGGACATAGGCAAACAGTGCAGACCCAGTTCAGTTAAAGTGGCGTCTGATCAGGGTCTACAATATTTACATAAGTCAAATGGGAATTTCTCCTCAAAATAAAAAAATGATAATAATAAACTAAACCAGACACCCCTTAATTGAAAAATGGACACATCTGTTTCTATTTGATAAGGATAGAACAGTCCAGCAGGCATAAATAAATTAAAAATGACAAAATAGAAGATCTTACGCGAGTGGTCATTTCATATGAAATTTATGAAACAAGCCTTTGGCGTAACGTTATTTAGTGCCATTCGGACGTCATTTTGATTCGTTTGATGACGTCTTTTTTTATTTTCATGATGATAGACTGTGTAACGCCGTTTTCTCTTATCAAAAACTTGCGAAAAACATGAAAACGCTTCTGTAACATCAAAGTTGCTTGCGGGAATTCTTCATGTAGTCATGGCGGAAAAATGGACAAATCTGAAGCAAACACTAGCGTTTTCGTCATTTCTTGTGTGTTAGAATCGAAATAGAGTCTTGCTTGCAGTGATTTGTTGCCCAATATATATCACTGGTTGTCGCGCTCGTGATATATCCACTTCACGCATGACCTTACACCAGTGATATATTGAGCAACACATCACAGTAAGCAAGAATCTATTTCTTAATACCAGCGACGTCATATGATAAAGGTATATAACTGTTTCAATGCACCTGTATGTCATGCCTGTCTATTACAGTATCTTTGAGTCGGGTGAGGAGGAAGTTAAACTTTGGAAGAAAGCCTCCTAGAAACAGAAGCGATGAGGTTTGTATCAGCTCACAGCTTATTACTTATCTTTATTACCCTTAATATTGGGCGATCTTATCCAATTCTACGATAGTCGTTTGAAAATTTGGATACGTAGACTTTGCCGACAGGCAAATATCAAACTCATCTTTATGGAATGGCAGAAGTACTGGGATTGAATGTAAAAGAAAATGAAAAACAAACGAAGAAAATAATTACATACCCAGAAGTTTACAATCTTTCATCCAGTGAACTATAATAAGAATATAATATTTACGTCATATGAAAAGAGATCTTGAGCCCACAGTAAGTAGTCGAATTAACCCGCACATTTGAATAAAATGGTGTCTTCATTTTTTTTTTTCAGTTTAACATGCCTCGGATTTCATATATTGCATATACAAAAAGGGAAGAATGATCAGACAGGGCGCTTGTTAATTGTATTTCCCCGCCACTGCCAAAATAATCTTTACAAACAGTTTTTCCGCTGCTTGATTATTCAATTTGTAATTCTTTGTTTTAAATTTACATGTATTTATTATTTTTACAGAATGTATTTCCTTCTGAAGCTGAAGAAGATTCATTGAAGGAAATGATAACTTCAAGAAACAAAACGGAATGTGGATGTTTTGCTGGTGAAATTAGACATTTACATGAAACTGACTGTATGAAAAATCAAGATTGCTTGCCAAGTGCATCACATAGACAAACTAGCATGATATCAGGCAGACTAGTCATATGAAAGCTGACAATGAGTGAAAACGTGCTGAAATTGTGATTAATATTATGAGCTGCGTCATAGGACTTCCAACAATATGGCAATTTTGTCATGTGATATTCAGATCATTCTTCTCATTTACATAGGGTAACCAGAGACCTCATCTTCAGCCCTGTGGCTTGGGCCAATTCCATAGATGGCTGATGTGACAGGCAAAGGCTCTAAGTGCAGTCTGGTCAGAACCTATGCTTGTCACCAATGCCCTGTTGTTGTAAATCACATGATGCATACAAACAGCAAATTCTTAAGCAGGTGGGCCATCAAGAATTTATTTTTTCATGTAGGTTCAGGAGGGTCCATTCAGAAAGGCTATGATACCTTGCAAATTCTAACCCTCTGATTCTTAAGTTGCTTAACGTCCACGGTAAACAGCTATGGTCATGTCGGGACGGTCAGTTAACCGAACCACACTGTTCCTGGTCAGGCTTAGACCTCCTAAGCGGTTAACCAGTACTGAGTGCACATACATGTACTTTTGCCAGTAACTGACAACTGCCCTTCTTGTATCAGCGGAAGGAGAAACGAGAGTATGTGGCCAGACCGGGTTTCGAACCCAGGACCTCTGACTTATGAGTCAGGTGCCCTACCGATTGCGCTACGCGGCCTGGCCTGATTCTTAATAGTCTCCATACTTGTATGGACTATTGGCATTATTGTCATAATACTTTGGTTACTGTTAGAAGAGAAAAGAGGAGAAAACGGCTCACTCAGGCTATCTACAGGTGACCATGTGACCTTGAGAGACATATTTTACGTTCACTGATTTTTTTCCAAATACTTTGGAGTTAGAATGCTTGTTACCACGAGAGTCAACCTCCTATAAGACAAGCTTTGTTGTCTTTTGACAACTCTTGTATTGGTAACTGTTTGCAAAAGTTTCATTTCCGTTCTGTAGTGTTTAAAGGTATAGCTTACGAACTTTCAAGCACACTTGAATCTCACAAATTTTGCTACTATTTTTGTTGTTGAAGATTTTATCACCCTTGTTTTTCAATGGTTTAAATAGCCATTCACGTGCTATTGTTTTTGTTAGAAGTTAATGTTTTTGTTTGCATTAATGTAAATATTTTCTTGATCATGTACAGCCTACTTCCTTAAATTCTTGTGTTGAGAATTGTCAGTTTTTGTTGCTAAAAATCGGGAGACATTCGGGAGTTCTGTTTCTTTGAAACATATCAGAATATGAGGTTTCAGAAACTTCATATTTTTGTTTCAAAGAAACAGAACTCCAATTTTTCACAAAAATAAGCTTGTCACCAAATGATCAATCGCTACTAAATTGTGAGCATTTGCTTAAACACTAGTCCATAAAAAAATAAGTATTCTCGAAAGGTTGCCATATTGTAGTATTTCCATGTGACTTTTTTTATTAAGAAATTTTGATCGTGCATGCTTTGTAAATCATTTTAGTCTCATATAAATTGTGTAAATGGAAGACTAACAAATACTCATATTAGCGCTTAAAGCACAAAAACATGCAGATGACAAAATTTATGTCCTCACTCAAAATTTAAAAACTTTATTGACGAATTCAAAGACTACAAAGCAACCAATGTGGATCCAGATGAGGTGGATTTGAAGCAGCACATTATGAGCCACCTCATCTGTATCTACGTTGTTAGCAAATTCCACTAGTTTCATTTTTTTGAGCTTTAAGTGTTAGTCTGTGTAACTAATCAATTGTTTGTATTTTGTATTGCTTAGAATATGATCCGCGACATGACAAAATGGACAGTGGCATGTGCTTCCATCGAAGACTCAGATCAGCCTGAACATCTGTCTAGCTGCTTAGACCCTTAGCTACCTTTCGCTGGGTGCACATGCCTTTTTGTCGGTTTTGTCAAGTCACGGCTCATACAGTTTTGCAGATAACTCAGATAGGGGATACACCTGACTGCAGAAATGTTTTGGTTTCTTAGCCCAAAGCTAATGTGCATGACAACTGGCTGTTGTTGACATAGTCAATTTGGATGTCTTCTACCTGACAGGAGCAGGAATTAGATTATTATATTCTTCAGATGTTCATTTTGTATATATATTTTCTTTTTCATATTGTTTTCATGTACTTTAATGAATGTTCTTGCCACTTGATTCTATCAAAATGTTAATGAATGCCAGAAACAAATTTGTTAAAAATTTTGTTTTGAAATCTTAGACTTAAGTTTTTGCACTTTTTCTAAAGTTTGTTTATGTTAAGAGAGTTATAAACAAAGCTGATGTTTTGTATGGAACAGAGTGATGTTTAGAACAGAGGAGCTGGAAGCTTTATCTGGAGAAATTTTTTGGACATATTTTTTAAATCTTTTATCATGTAAGAGATATTGCAACATGCCCTGTTTACCACAGTAAGAGCAATGCTCATGAGTAAATAAGTAGCTGTGTGCCCATGTACAGTTTTATAAAATAGCTTAAGTGTTGTATGGAGCAGAGTCGTGTAGGGAGTAGAGTGACTAGGGTTATTTCACGATTTGCAGATTTTATACCTATAGTTTACATACTTTTAATCTTTTTTTAACTTTTATCATGAACAATGGTTAATGCAGTATACCCCATTTACCACAGTTACAGCTATACTCTTGAGCAGATCAGTAACTGTGTGCTGGGTAATATGTTGATGCTACTTTTAATTTTGAAAAAAAAAATCTGTACTTCTGTTAACTACATATATGCGTATGTATTTGGAAATCAAAACCATTTCGGTCTGTACATTAAATTATTACATGCTCATTGACTTCCAAAATTTTATAAAATTTGCATTTTTTCTTCCTTCACAGAATATTTACTGATATTTTTCATTTAAAATTGTTCAGTATTAAGGTAGATATTGCTAGTTTTGTCTTTCTATAATTGCTGAACCCAGTGTTTATTTCATGGTCTGGACTGACATGTTCGAGAAGGCTGTCACTTTTGATATTATCATATGCAATATTTGTTTGAATAGCCTACTGTCCTCAAAGATTAATTTTAGATTTTCTTTCAAAGGATATTTTTGAAAACAGTAAGTTGCGACTAAATAAATTAAGTTTCAGACACACTGCAGTACTTATTAGGGCCCCGCCAGACGAAGTCTGCGGAGGCCGTATAGTAATCACCTTGTCCGTCCGTCTGTCTGTCTGTCCGTCCATCCGTCATCATTTCGTGTCCGCTCAATAACTCTGAAACCGTTAGAGATATTTTCACGAGACTTGGTACACATGTAAAGCATCATCAGACGATGTGCAGAGAACAAGAACCATAACTCTGCCTACATTTTTTACTGAATTATGCCCCTTTGTAATTTTGAGTACAGAAATCGTGTCCGCTTCATAACTCTGAAACCGTTAGAGATATTTTCACGAGACTTGGTACAAATGTAAAGCATCATCAGATGATGTGCAGAGAACAAGAACCATAACTCTGCCTACATTTTTTACAGAATTTTGCCCCTTTGTAATTTTGAGTACAGAAATCATGTCCGCTTCATAACTCTGAAACCGTTAGAGATATTTTCACGAGACTTGGTACAAATGTAAAGCATCACCCTTTGTAATTTTGAGTACAGAAATCGTGTCCGCTTCATAACTCTGAAACCATTAGAGATATTTTCACGAGACTTGGTACAAATGTAAAGCATCATCAGATGATGTGCAGAGAACAAGCACCATAACTCTGCCTACATTTTTTACAGAATTATGCCCCTTTGTAATTTTGAGTACAGAAATCATGTCCGCTTCATAACTCTGAAACCGTTAGAGATATTTTCACGAGACTTGGTACAAATGTAAAGCATCACCAGACGATGTGCAGAGAACAAGAGCCATAACTCTGTCTACAATATTTACTGAATTATGCCCCTTTGTAATTTTGAGTACAGAAATTGTGTCTGCTTCATAACTCTGAACCTGTTAAAGATATTTTCACGAGACTTGGTACAAATGTAAAGCATCACCAGACGATGTGCAGAGAACAAGAGCCATAACTCTGTCTACAATATTTACTGAATTATGCCCCTTTGTAATTTTGAGTACAGAAATTGTGTCTGCTTCATAACTCTGAACCTGTTAAAGATATTTTCACGAGACTTGGTACAAATGTAAAGCATCATCAGACGATATGCAGAGAACAAGAACCATAACTCTGCCTATTTTTTTACTGAATTATGTCCCTTTGAAATTTTGAGGGCAGAAATTGTGTCCGCTTTTAAACTCTGAAACCGTTTGAGATATTTTCACATGACTTGGTACAACTGAAAATCATCATCAGACGATGTGCAGAGAACAAGAATCCTAACTCTGCCTACACTTGTTACTGAATTATGCCCCTATGCCCCTTTGTAATTTTTAGTACAGAAATTGTGTCTGCTTCATAACTCTGAACCTGTTAAAGATATTATCACGAGACTTGGTACAAATGTAAAGCATCATCAGACAATATGCAGAGAACAAGAACCATAACTCTGCCTATGTTTTTTACTGAATTATGTCCCTTTGAAATTTTGAGGGCAGAAATTGTGTCCGCTTTTTAACTCTGAAACCGTTTGAGATATTTTCACATGACTTGGTACAACTGAAAATCATCATCAGACGATGTGCAGAGAACAAAAATCCTAACTCTGCCTACACTTGTTACTGAATCATGCCCCTTTGTAATTTTTTTGAATATAGAAATCGTGTCCGCTGTATAGCTTTTAAAGCGTCAAAGATATTTTCATAGAAATTGTACATGATATAAAACATCATCAGACAATGAGCAGAGAATAAGAACTGAAACTTCATCTACATTTTTTATGCCCCCGAAGGGACTTCGGGTGGCATATTAAAATCGCACCGTCCGTCCGTCCATCAGTCCGTCCGTGCTTCCGTCCGTAACAAATCGTGTCTCAGCCATAACTTAAAAACTACTGAAGCAAATTTGATGAAACTTCACAGAAAGATAGAGCACATTGAGAAGGTGTGTCGCGCACAAGAGTTTGGTTCCTACGCCCAAGGTCAAGGTCACAATTGGGTCAAAGGTCAAATCATGTCTTAAATCGTGTCTCAGCTATAACTTATAAACTACTGAAGCAAATTTGATGAAACTTCACAGATAGGTAGAGCACATTGAGAAGGTGTGTCATGCACAAGAGTTTGGTTCCCAGGCCCAATGTCAAGGTCACTGTCGTGGGTTAGAGGTCAAATAGTGTCTCTGCGATTACTTTAAAACTACATAACTGAATTTCATCAAATTTCACAGAAATGTAAAGAGTTATGAGAAGATTTGTCACATATAATATCCATATTCCCAAACCCAAGGTCAAGGTCACTGTTGGGGCTTAGAGGTCAAATAGTGTCTCTGCCATTACTTTAAAACTACATATCTGAATTTCATCAAATTTCACGGAAATACAAAGCATAATGAGGAGGTTTGTCACACATAATATTTATATTCCTAAACCCTAGGTCACGGTCACAATCTGGGGTCAGATGTTAAATCATGTCTCAACAATTGCTCATAAATGTACCAAAGCAAATTTCCTTAAACATCGCAGAAAGATGAAGCTTAATGAGAAGGTAAGACACACACAAGATTTAGGCTTTCACACCCAAGTTCAAGGTCACAGGCTGAGGTCAAAGGTCGTTTCTCCCCAATTACTAAAAAAAACTAATCAAGCAAACTGTACTAAACTTCCTGAAATGGTAATACATAATGAGATGGTATGTCACAAACAAAATTTAGGTTCCTGTTCCAAAGATCAGGGTCATAATCAGGGCATATAGGTCAGATTATATCTCCAAACTGACTGGAGACTGCTGAAGTGAATTTCATCAAACTTCACAGAAAGGTAAAGCATGATAAAAAGGCATCTCAATTGCAAGATTTGGGCTGACTTGCCCAAATTCAAGGTCACAATCAGGGTCAAAGGTCAGTTTAAGGGGCCTTCGGGGGCATCTGTTACATACTGTAACATTTCTTGTTATGGAATTATACCCCTTTCTAGTTGACAGTCTGGAAAACATGTTCAACCTCTAACTTTAAAATTGTTGAAGATATTTTCACAAAACTTTGTACAAATATAAACATCATCGGACAATGTGTAGAGAAAAAGAACCATAACTACAACTTCATTTTTATCCCCCGACCGAAAGGTTCGGGGGATATAGCGATGAGCCTGGCGTCCGTCTGTCCGTCCGTCCGTCCGTAAACACTTTCTTGTCCGCTCTATATCTTGAATACCCTTTGGAATATTTTCATGATACTTCACGGTTATGTAGAACAGGTCACGACGATGTGTTGCGTACAAGAATGGTAACTCTTGCTATTGTACTTTTTGAATTATCTTCCCTTTGGTGATTTTTTGGCAGATTCGTGTCCGCTCTGTAACTTGAATACCCTTTGGAATATTTTCATGATACTTCACAGAAATGTAGAACAGGTCATGACGATGTGTCGCGAACAAGAATGACAACTCTTGCTTTCTTACTTTTTGAGTTATTTCCCCTTGATAGTTTTAGGTGTGATTTTTTTGCAGATTCGTGTCCGCTCTATAACTAGAATACCCTTTGGAATATTCTCATGATACTTCACAGATATGTAGAACAGGTCATGACGGTGTGTCGCGAACAAGAATGACAACTCTTGCTTTCTTACTTTTTGAGTTATTTCCCCTTGATCATTTTAGGTATGATTTCGTGCCCGCTCTATAACTTGCATACCTTTTGGAATATTTTCATGATACTTCACAGATATGTAGAACAAGTCATGACGATGTGTCGCGAACAAGAAAGACAACTCCTGCTTTCTTACTTTTGGAGTTATTTCCCCTTGATGGTTTTAGGTGTAATTTCGTGTCTGCTCTATAACTTGAATACCTTTTGGAATGTTTTCATGATACTTCACAGATATGTAGAACAGGTCATGACGATGTGTCGCGAACAAGAATGGCAACTGTTGCTTTCTTACTTTTGGAGTTATTTCCCTTTGATGATTTTAAGTGTCCGCTCCATAGCTTGAATACCTTTTGAAATATTTTCATGATACTTCACAGATACGCAGAACAGGTCATGACAATTTGTCTCATACATGAATGATAACTCTTGCTTTTAGACTTAGTGAATTATTTCCCTTTGGTAGTTTGAGCTGCTGTTTGAGTCTCTGCTCTATAACTGTATAACCCTGGCCAGCTCCAGAGTTTGAATAACCGTGAACCTTTTAGAATATTGATGATCATGCTGTGATATCTTATCAGTGTTCCTAACTCTCTCTTACCCCTCCGCATTCCCGTGCCCCCTCCCGCACCCCCCCCCCCCCCCAAAAAAAAAAAAAAAAAAAAAAAATTTTCCAGATTTGGATTCTTTGTCCAAATTCACTTACTAGAGAGCTCAAAAATTAGGTTTGTAGGGCTTGTACTTTAGAAGTTATTCACACATTTTGAAAGTTGAATGTATCGTATGCTATACATTTGTGTATATGGTGGCTGTTTGAGATATTACCTCTTTTTAGCAGTCAAGCATACTGTTTTAGTCTCAGTGTTAGATAATCATGCATCTGTTAACAGTTAATGTCAATCAGCAGCATAAAAGAACGACAATATATTACTAATATATGTTTTGAAGTGCACCCTTTTTAACAAGGCCCATGGGGGTCTTTGGTCGGGGGATTTGCCATCTCCTCTGATGGCTATTTTTAACAGAGTTATAACCCTTTGTTATTTTAAGTACTTTATAGAGTTGTTGCCCATGTTTTAATCAATCGTGATTTGGTATTTTGCCCATATCTTGATGACACTACCAGAGGCTTAATTTCAAACAACATATTGAATATGAAGGAACAACATGATAGCAGAAAGCTGGTATTGTTATTTCTGGTTGCGCACATATGACTTAAATGTTGTCAACAGCTTCATAATTGAGTGAGTGAGTGAACTTGGTTTAACGTCCCACCAACAACGAGGTCATATGGAGACGGGACCTCGGTTTAA
This sequence comes from Ctena decussata, assembly GCA_963989385.1. Taxonomy (NCBI): domain Eukaryota; kingdom Metazoa; phylum Mollusca; class Bivalvia; order Lucinida; family Lucinidae; genus Ctena; species Ctena decussata. The sequence continues at coordinate 90,547,987 of OZ022498.1, read as the reverse complement.
AGTCTCATCCGAAAGACCGGAGAAGCGGGTATCGATCTTGCGATCCCTGGATTGGTAGTCTGGAGTGTTATCCACTACGCTACAGCCGCTCCTATGAGCTTCATAAAGGCGGGGCCCTATTAGTTACCATGTTTCTAGTTTGTAATTGTTTGTGCAGTTCGACGTACAGCATGACTGCACATATGTTGGCATGTCATAGGTCAGGTACAGGATTAATACACCAGACTTCTCTGGAGTTACACACAAATATTAGTACTCAGGCCCCGGATACAGACCGCCACATACCCTTCGGGCTCTGGATAATTGGTGGGGCTGGGAGGTGCCGAGATGTAGAAGTGTGTGTTGCGGCTGGGAGGTCCAAATATGTAAGTGTGTATGTGTGTGTGTGTGGGGGGGGGAGGGGGGGCTTGAAAATAGTATATGAAATAATTAGGGATCAATCAATTTGATGGAAATTTTTGAAAATGTTTTTTTGCCTTCAAATATTTGTTGTCATATCTCAATAGAATTGCCTCGCTGAGGCTATTCTAATTAGATGTCACAACATATATTTTACCGAACCACATGGATAAATTATCTCAAACTGTCGTCAGATACCCCTTATTATCTTGAGGCCTACTTATTTTACATAACACAGGTGCCCAAGTGGGGCTGAAGCCACAAAGCCTGCCCCCCTCCCCCGGACTCTTGGCTGGTAGTCTATCAGAATTTCAGCTGTAGATGGTCTTATTACAGGCCCGGATCCAGACCATCACATACTTGTTGGGCTCTTGATAACTAGTGGAATTTGGGGCACTGAGATGTATGTGTAAGGGTGGGAGGTGGGGAAGGGGTAGTAGTGTATGTTTGTGTGTGTGTGGGGGGGGGGGGGGGCTTGAAAATATGTGAAATAATTAGGGATCAATTTGATGAGAATATTTGATAGTCTTTTTTGCCTTGAAATATATGTTGTGACATCTCATTACATTCTACTGAGATGTCACAACCTACATTTCAATCTAACAACATGGATAAGTTATCTCAAACTGTCATCAGATACTCTATATACATATATTATATAAGCAGAGACTCAGATGGCGTGGCTGAGGCCCCAAAGCCCAACCCCTGGATCTGGGTTTGCATTATAAAGCTTGGTTTAAACAGGAGTCTTGTAATTTTTTTTTATGTCAGAGCTCTGTTGTGGCACCTCGGTCATTTGGCCAATGCCTTGTCTCAGAATCATTAGTAGCACATTAGCTGAATGACCCTAATGACAGATAGGCCTCTGGGTAACTTCATGTCTAATTTCTTTGGAAGAGTAAGAAAAAAAATGTTCAGCATTTGAAATCAAATATTTCCTGTCTGTATGGCTGTTGTGCCAAAGTTTTGTGTAAGCGGCTTCACTGAAATATTCTTCAGAGAATTTTGTACTGATTGTAAAGATTTGGATATATATATATATATATATATATATACATGAACAGTGGGTTGATCTGGGGCCACTTGGGCTTGTCGGGTTGATCCACTGCCGGATTGTGATTACTGTGTATCTTTCATGTTATAAGTGCTTTTTGGTTCACCAGTTGTTTTTTTTATTTTCTGCTACAGAAAAGAGACCAACAGCTATCGTGGCACATATAGAGCCTGTACAGAGGTTAGGTTTCAAAATAAAGATGATGGATTTAATGTCTTTCATGTTTTCCTCCTCTTTTAGTAGCTGTGTAAGAAGTAATACTTCTGTACAATAGTAGCTGTGTAAGAAGTAATACTTCTATACAATAGTAGCTATGTAAGAAGTAATACTTCTATACAACAGTAGCTTTGTAAGAAGTAATACTTCTATACAATAGTAGCTATGTAAGAAGTAATACTTCTATACAATACAATACCTTCACATACAGTCTGTGAAAACTAGGCTTAATGACTGACATAAAATTGAAATACAGTAACTGCATTGCTGGAAAGTGCTAACTTTTTTTAATAATTCCTGAAAATTTGAGAGCCTACTTTTATTTAAAATCACAAAGACTCGAGCTTTAGAAGTAACCTTGCAGTTCACTTAATTCTATATACAAGGGTCTGCATGAAGATTTAAAAGAAACAGGCCGTGAACGTGGCAGAGTACGAGGGGTCCTTACTCCAACATATACAAAACAACAACAAGAACTGTTTTGCAGATTGCGACGTTTATCTGTAGACAACATGCTGTACATGTACAACTTATAACACATGTGACGCAGCGTAGAGCTGAATGAACTGGTACAATACTAGGTATTAAATGACAGTTTTCGAAGTTGTTACAATTCCGGTTAAAATTATGTTCTACTCCAACAATAATTTCTTACAATATCTTAGACTGTGGTAGACTCGCCCAGGAAAAACCAGAGATAAAATGCTAGAAAAAACTCTGGAAACCTGTGCCCGTTTGTCCAATGTCTTACCACTGAATGTCGGGCCTCATTCTTACGGAAAAATGTTTTAATGCTTATAAATTCTACTGCTTAACTTGTTAAAACACAGAATTTGAATTTTAACGATGTTGTCAGATAGACAAACTCGCTAGAACTGATTCGATTTCTCAAATCACGTTCAAAATACAACTCACTACTCATACAAAACACGATCTACACGTTTTGTACTTAATTGCCGAAAGGACAAATGTTCTCCGCTATACGTTGTACCGCGGAGAACTGTTAAGTCCTTACTCCAACATATACAAAACAACAACAAGAACTGTTTTGCAGATTGCGACGTTTATCTGTAGAAAAATACAAAGCATAGGAAGCAGGGTTAAAATTCAAATTCTGAAAACTTTCAAATTACGTATGTGCAGTGCTTCTATAATTTTAACACTTTTGTTATGTGTAATTTCTTCTCTACAGAATCATCTATGTAACCATCTTTGGCTAAATCAGACTTCCAACGACCGTGCCGTTTTAAACATCTATCAGAAACGCCTAACGCGTTTGCCGCCGTGGTAGCGCCGCTAGCCCTCAATGAATGAGTGCCAAGTTTCAAATCCGGTGCAACCAACTGTAACTTTTTAACAATACATTCTTTAGCCCTAGTATAACTTAACCTTTTGTTCTTCTTGATAAGGGAAGAAATTCTCTTAGACCGAAATGCTGGCTTGAATAGGAAGTCTTCAGACTGAACGGACAAACCAGCGACTGCCATATATTTATGCAACATATTATACGGACAAGCTAATGAACTCCCTTTTGATATTAAAACCTCATTGCCATGCCTATACACATCCGTTTTGCTTTTTCTAATATTTAAAACAATGTGATCTGAATTGAATTTAACATCATCACAATGTAAATTACTAACTTCATCAAACCTAAGAAAACCTGCATAGGCTAAAGTTATCATGCATAAATCTCTTAAATCAACTACGTCCGTACAATCACCATATAAAGAACATAAATTCTGTAACATATCAGTCGTAATAATGTCCTTCTTTTGCCTTGGTCTGGAACTTATTCTCTTGGCTGTTTCCATTAACAATTTAACTATGTTACTATCTGTGGGATCGTCAAGATCATTCAGCTTATGAGCCCATTTAATTCCGTATACGGCTGACGTTATTACGTTATCTGACTTTCCTTGATCCAATAAGCTAGTAATGTACATGGCCACAAAAATTGAGCGTGAAGGTTTAGCCGTTAAACCATTTGAATAGCAGTATTTCTCAAACTGAACAAATGATTGGTTATATTTCTTAACTGTATTATCTGCTTTGGACTGAATTAAATACCCTGCCATATTAGACGCCACAGACTCCGTCGTCGCCTCAGAAACACCAGCCTCGTCCAATCTGCGTTTAAGTGTATTTTTCAAACCAACACCTGTAACAAAAGCACTCGTTAATATGAAAGCATAAAAATGTTACACTTTACGCAGCGACTGTACGTATTTTCAATAATTTTATGATTTTTATTTTAAACGAAACTGCGCTCGTATATGCAGAAAACGAAAGTTCCAATGCTTATTCAAATACTATATTCAGTGCAAGCATATTAAAAGGCAACGGATTTTTAGCAAATATTCCATGTTTATCTTTAACTGGTGTAACAACATTATACCTCGACAAATTAAAAACCTGCCTTATGAAACTGTTGAATGAACCGTCACCGTTCACCAAACACGCCCAGAATGGTGCACTTTTCCACAATGGAGCTATAAGAGTGCAGTTAGCGTTTTCCGAGACAATTTTTTCTAGACACTTACAAATTAACCGTGGAGGTGGAACCAACCAATTTAAATCGTATTGCCAACTTTGCAAAAAAGCATCAACGGCGTCTGTGCCTGGAACCCACCAGCGAGAATTGAACCTTTTGCACTTTTTGCTAAGATGTGACGCAAACCTGTCCACTGTATATGGACCCCAAACTGAATCAAGATATTGAAAAATCTGACTATTTATCTCCCAATCGTCACTATCTTGGCAACGACTAAGATAATCAGCTCCTTCATTACCTTCTCTAGGAATCCACTCAGGACTTAAAACAATGCCTTCCTTTTCACATATGCTATTCAAATCTTTTGCAATAGCATGTATGTCAGACTTACGACTGCCATTCAGTAAAACTGATTTTATATTTTTATTGTCAGAATATACCTTGACAACAGAATTCTTCAAAACGCTAACATGTGTTTTAACTATTCTACTTACGGCCTCTGCTTCTCGCCAGGTAGAACTTTTCTGTCCTTCCTGGAAGCTCCATTCGCCTAAAACTTCGGATCCTTCTCTTAATTTACTACCAGAAGTCACAACTTCATCTCTTTCTAAAACCCTGTCTCTTAGACAAACATTTGAAAACAACATGTTACTCTGATCATGAGCTACTATACCCACTTCCGGGGGTTCTGAGTCATTTTTTGCAGACAAAACTGTCTCTGCAGCACCCTGCTTACAAAATAAGCCAAAAGCCTCTTTACGGCACAAAAGGTCTTCTTCCGGAGACTCTTTACCCATTTCCGAGGGTATAACATGTAATAATCTATCTGTAACCAATGACCTTGCTTGAAACAAACAGAAAGGAGTTTCGACCCTTCCATGCACTGTTGCACTATCTGTTATGCAAGTATCTACTTCCTGTAGAAAAGAACCATCCCAACAATTAACACTACTGACGGTGTTATTTTCTATATAGCCCCCATAACCAACAGCACTTGCATCTGCAAAGATATTGTATAAACAAAGCTGATCATCCTTTAAATGCTTACCTTTAGCATTTAGACTGCTGATGTTTTCTCTCCAGAACTCCAATTCTGATATTGCTTCAGTGGATACTATCACTGGAGCATTCCAGCTAGCCCTTGAGTTAATACAATTAAATAACTCCCTAGTTAAAAGCCTAACTTTGCTGCCTACAACACTTTGCAAAGAAATAACTTGACCTGCTACCGAAGCAATGGCTTTTACCGGCATTACACTGTATCTATTATTTCTGATTTGATACAAAACAGAATCAAGAGTTTTCTGTAACCTCTCTATTCTTTCCTCCGAAACAAACAGCATGTTATTTTCCATGTCTATCAAGTGCCCCAGCCAAGTAACTCTATGTGAAAGTACCCAGTTACACTTTTCATCTGCTAAAAGGAAACCAAAATCCCTCATTGTCTGCTTTACACACTCGCTATTTCGAACAGCTACATTGTAGTCGGTGTGACCCCCTATGCCGTCGTCTAAAAACATTACGACTTTCTTACCCTTGGCTCTTAAGAAAGCAACCACAACTTTTAGCATTTTTGTGAATATATGCCCAGCCGTTCGGATACCGAATGGCAAAGAATTGAAAACGTAATAAGCTTTATCCCCGTTTTCTGTAACAGAAAACCCTAGATAGCACCTATGCTCAGAAAAAATGCTAATGTGATGATAAGCTCCTTTCAAATCATATGTAAATAAAAACGAATTTTCTTCAAAAATTGCTTCTGCCACCCGTATATCTTCAAATTTAATTTTAAACAGATGTAAGCAAGGATTTATATGTCTACAGTCGAGAACCAATCTCGGTTTGCCTTTCCGGTCATATGCAACCGTGAGAGGATTAACAACATGCGGAACTGCTGCCGAGCGAGATACTATACCTTTTTTCAAAAGACTCTGAATCTCACTTGAAACGAAAGACGGATTTTCCCTGGCTGATTTATTATTTTTCAGAACTACTCTTTCTGGAATGTCTTTAAATGGTAATTTGTAACCATTTACAACAACACCCAAAATGAACAAACTGTCAGTAGCAAGCCGCCATTGCGAAATACACTCCTTAAGCTTGCCAACAGGTGATTCTATCTGCGCAGGCTGATCACTGTCTACAACTGTAATACTATTCGCCAGTGCGCAAGATTTACTTTCAGACGGCTCTGTCTTACCTGGCAGAATTTCTACATAGTTGGAAATCGTCGGATCAATATTTATAGGCTGACTAGTCTTAGTCTCTATTATATTCAGAACTGTACTTATCTTATTATTAGAACTATTTGTTGCAGCACATTCTGAAGACCCCTTCCAATGACCTGGCTTCCCGCAGGCGAAACACAAACCAGGAGGTCTTTTCACAGACTGTGACGAAGGTACCGGCCCCTGCTCCACATTGGCTCTATATGTTTGCTTTCTGTAAGGCATATTTCTGGCACCTCTTGTCTTCTTTGCCCTCTCTGCCTTAAGTTTCCGATTAGCTCTTGCTTCTGCTTTGTAGATGCGCCGTTCGTCATCCGAATCGCTAGCTAGGGGGTTAGCCTCATATTCATTCACAACTCTCCATCCAAGCTCTTGTGTGTCGGCCATTTTTACCAGCTTTTGTCTGTGTGCGATCATACTCTTCGCTGAAAATAAAACATTTAGCATGCACACTGTACGTGAGTCATTTATAAATTTAATTCTTAAAATTTTGTCATGATCATTACTATAATTATCCATTACCATTTCCAAATTTCTTGATATATAACGATGTGCATGTGTGCGCATGCGCGCACACGCGTTCGTTCGTGGGTGCGTGCGTGCGTACGTGTATTCATAAGTGATTAATCTGGAATCGATATCATTTCGTGTAACCACGACTGACGCATATCTCATTTTAATATTACTATTCACCTCTTTGACATGTTATGCGGACATATTCACAGTTTATTATTTTACGACAGGTAACGCAGTTTCAATCAAATTACTGTAAGACAATAGCAACATTTTAACAACAAATGACTTTTCACATTTGTTGTACTTACCTGCTCTAAATATCAGCAGGTCCCCTTTTTTTTTTTTTTACAAAGAAATACAATTTTATGTATGTATGATCATCATATATGCTTCCGTAATAACTGAAAATCCATACACCTAATCAACAAAAGACAATTATTATTATCGTTATCGTTATTATTATCATTACATAATTACCTTCCGCTATATGCTGGCGAGCTTCGTCCAACTTAGCTGTGTCAATACTATTTGCGGCCTCTTCCAGTTTAAAATCAACTTTCGAATTATACTTGAATTGTTCCTCATTACTCTTACGCTTGAATTTTTCGCCCGCAGACACAATGCTAGAAATATTATTCAGCTGCGAAATATTAGAACTGCCACTTATCTTTTCAAAAAGTGTCCCGATTTCTTGCAACATCTCTTGTTTGTGGGTCTTCAAAGACGAATCAACCCTTTCTTGTACCAAGTTCTGCACATCTTCGGCTTCCATGGTGAACGATGTTGTCAGATAGACAAACTCGCTAGAACTGATTCGATTTCTCAAATCACGTTCAAAATACAACTCACTACTCATACAAAACACGATCTACACGTTTTGTACTTAATTGCCGAAAGGACAAATGTTCTCCGCTATACGTTGTACCGCGGAGAACTGTTAATTATTTGAGAAGTAGTGGCAGCGGTCCGATTAATGCTATGTACATGCGTGTTTTGTGTATTTAAACAAACTGCAGTCATTCCACAATCGGTACAATAGGCTCACGTGCAAAATGGATAGAAACCCATTTCAAAATCAATATAGTAATTGTGGCCGAAATGCCGACAAATGGTAACAACAAAAACATAATATGATTTGATGATATTGTTTAATACATGTAGGCAGATTATGTGGTATGTTCTTGCATGTTTCTGGACGCGGTTTCCTCGGGCAATGTTTATAGAGTTTATTTGACTTCACTGCATTTGATGTTAAGTGCCATGTGGCGATTTCCCTTTCGCTGTGCTTTCACCATACAGTGGGAACGCAGACTCATCACATTTGAGTAATTCATTTTCTGAGCGGTCGTCTACGCACAAAGAAATAATCCCTTTTTTCGCCGGGAAAAAATGGCGGGAAATTTTGAACAGAAACAGTCCCAAAATAATGCTCGTTTGATAAGATATGCAGTCATAATTTTCCAACGGATCAGATCAGAATGAAATTTGATGTTTTGTTATTGAAATCAGACGCATATCGGTACCTCAATGCAGTTTGCACACCCAAAACAACGATCACAGTTTGACAACCGTTTTTCAGAAAAGTAAAACCCTACGACAGTACCCCAAAGTTATTTTGCAAAGAAAATTGTCCCAAAAACCAAATTAGATGCCATTATAACTGAACCGTAGTTCATACATTCGACCGTCTTTTAGCGTGGTATATCTTCGGGAGAAAGTCTATTTAGTTTGAAAATCGATAATGAAGTTGGTCATTTTTACGTATACATGGCACGTGCGTTCGTCAACACACAGACATTTTTTCAGCTGGATCGACTTGAGGAGACCAACTGTTTCTTCATTTATGGTATAGTAAAGCTTGTAATCATTTAGCATACTGTGAATTTATTAAGATTTTGCGTTAGTCTGTCTGCCTGCGATTTTTTGGGCTTCTGAATTTAGGCTACACGCCGAGAACGAGAGAAAGCAAAACAAACACACTGGTCAACCATAAAGTTTGACAAACGAAAAAGCCACAAGACATGTCGCCCCATCTTCAGGTGACAACTCGCCCCAGATTCTAAGAAAACTCCCCCAGACAACTTCCCCCAAGATAACGCGCCCCACATTCTGAGACCACTCGCTCTTCTAAAGAATTCTGTCCCGAACGACGCCAACCCCCCCTCCCCCACCCCCTCAACACACACGTACCATTTCAGACGTCATCCAACAAAAAGTACAAGAGACAGCTTGTCCTTCCTCATAAATCTGCCAAACCCTGTCCCGCTAGGGACCGACCATTTGATATTCTTGGGGGGGGGGGGGGGGGGGGGGGGAGGGCGCGAAGAGAGTGGGGGATTTTGGGGGGGGGGGGGGGGGGGCTGGTATATTTTTCGAAAAAAATCCCTGTCTTTGGAAGAAAAAATATGCAAGTAAAAAATAAATCAGCTCATAAGGGGATTTCAAAAAATAATCTGGCCTCAAAAATCAGTGAAAAAAAAAAATAACCTGGCTCCACCCAAAATTTCCAAAAAAAAAGAGTCTGGGCCCTGCACTTTTGGTGGGAAGATAGCAACTGCCTACCTACCCACCAAAATTCACCTTACCCCTGAGTCTGGACCCTGCACTTTTGGTGGGTTGATAGCAACTGCTTACCTACACACCAAAATTCACCTTACCCCTCCCTCCCCCCCCCCCCCCAAAAAAAAAAAAAGATGGCCACTTGGGACACCCTAGATCTATTTTTTTATTATTTAACGGCACATTTACCGTGATCAACCTGCATAGTAAGACAAACAGGTCTGAGCAAGACGTGTAGACCCAGGAGCAGTCTGATCTGGGTCAGCAATTTTTCCTTAATACCTGCACATTTTGGGTACACCATTTGTGGG